>CAEGAF010195122.1:0-37166 GCA_903067075.1 Micropoecilia bifurca
TACTTGATGAATACATCAAGTACTTGATGTATACATTGATGTATACATTCATCAAGTACTTGATGAATACATCAAATACTTGATGTATTCATCAAATACTTGATGTATTCATCAAGTACTTTTACTTTTAATACTTAAGTATTTTTAAAAGCCAGTACTTTTTAACTTTTACTTAAGTAAAAAGTTAATGTGGTACTTTGACTTTTACTTAAGTACATTTTTTGAGTACTTTCTCCACCACTGATAGATAGACAGACAGACAGACAGACAGACAGACAGATAGATTGATAGATAGACCTGCTTAATACCCATTTTATTGTCATTTGTGCTGGCTGACATTCTTGTATGGACATGGCATTTAAGCTTACTTTTCAAGGTCAAGGCCATTCTAGAAGCTTATGTGCTGCCTAATGTCAGAGATTGTTTTTATCTCTTGGGTCATCCAAGAGGATAAAGACCTAACACCCAGCTAAAAGCACCCAAGAATGGATAAGAGCAAAACATTGGACTATTCTGAACTGGCCATGAGTCCTGATGTGAATCCTGTTGCATATCTGTGGGAGGAGCTGAAACATGCCATCTGGAGAAGGTTCCCTTCAAACCTGAGAGAACCGGAGCATTTTGCCCACTAGGAGTGAACCATGATGCCTGTGGACAAGAGCAGAAGTTTCATTGATAATTACAGAAACTGTTTGTAAAAGTTGTACAGGTTCCACAATTTTTATTTGTTGTTTTTTTATTACTCTGTTGAATTCAAAAGCAACATCTGATTTTCACTGGTAAATTACCAGTAATTTGTTTTATTTAGTACTTGTGTCAGCTTTTTGTTCATTAATGGAATGTTACACATTTTGTATTCACATGTATGAATATTAGTATAAACTGTATAATTTTCAACCCCCCAACTTATTAGAAGCCACTGTGAAGAAGAGGGAGGGTTGCTGAATGCTACTCTTGTGCAATGTTTAAAAACAGAGGAAGTGTTTATAGTTGTTGAAAAAGGAAGTTGCGGTTTTTTTTTTAGCTCTTATCAGTTCAGTATTATCTAAGATGGCAAGTCAGTAGAGAACTTTCTGTCACTTGTTACAGCTGCTTTGTCTCTAAAGCTCATCAGAGTACAATAAAATGAGCAAACTCAAATCGCATAGGCCATAGCTAAAGCAGATTAGAACCGGCTGCCAGTTAAGACAAATTAAATACTCAAGTTTTAGGACTTTGATACTATTTGCTTTTCTCATGTTCCTGATCTTCAAACACGCTGTTGCCACTTTAAAGTCATGGACACTTGAAACAAGCCCCACACAACCCAACACTATGCTTTTATCTTCAAAGCAAGCGTCTTATCAAGCAGTTACGGCAACGGGCAGGAAGTTTCTAACAGGGCATGATTGTCTGATTAAAATAAGTTTCAGTTGGAGAGTTGTCATATGGTGATGTTTTCCTAAACAAACATCTGTTTAACTGGCTGGTAAAACATTATATTGCTTGCATATTTCTAAAATGGTCATTTGAGTTATTGTCAGATGAAGTTAAATGCCAAGTTGTTGTGACAGTAATTGCTTTGCTTATCCAAAATGAAGTTCCGAATGTAATTTGTTGGCATTAAATATTTTTTATTTTGTGATTACCCAGAATGAGTTGAAAGTAAGAAATGATCTTTTATCGCCCTCTACTGGTATCGTAAATAAGCACACAAGTCAACAATACCAGCTAATCATAAAAACAATAACAGCTCAAATCATAGTGATTTTAAATACGAAAAATAGAATGACAAAAACAGCACTTTGAAATCAGAAGGCCCCACAAAAAACAGAAAATGTCATTATGCACTACCATTATTTTCACAATACACCATACCTGTATACCGCTATTAATATAAGTGAATCTAATACATTCCACCATTGGAAGGTTTTATTAAACGCTGACTCAGACAATGCAGCTCCACTACGTAATTAAAAAGGCTAATTTGTGAAAACATATCGTCAAGGAAACATTTTAAAAGATCCTGTATAAACCATGTATAAAAATATTTACTCTTAAAGCATCAGAGCATTTTAATAAATTAAAAATGCAATCGAAACCAATGATTTATTTTTTTCTCAAAATGTGACACTTGCTTATTGTATTGATTCTTTACAGATTTTGAAAACCTATAGTCAAAATCAACCCTGGGGAAGACTGCTGACAAACTGACATTTTTAATCATCTGCTTTCGACGAATATAATTCAACGCATTAAAGAAGTCGACACTTTCCAAATCTACTGCTGGTTATCGCCGTGAGAGCGCTGGTGGAACTTGAGCCCTCCGCAGTTCCTGAACGACTTCCCGCACTGTCCGCAGACGTACGGCTTCTCCCCGGTGTGGATGCGGAAATGCCGGGTGAGCGCTCCCGAGTGGCGGAAGCACTTGAGGCACACGGAGCAGGTGTACGGCCTCTCTCCGGTGTGGATGCGCAGGTGGGTCTTCAGGTTCTCCAAGCGGTTGAACTCCCGGCTGCACACGGTGCAGCGGAAGGGGCTGCAGCCCGGCGGGTACAGCTGCAGCCTGGCTCGTGTGCCCCCAGCTACGGGCGGCAGGTAGCGCTGCTGGAGCCTCTGGCGGCACTGGCCGTAGTGTCGCCGCAGCAGGCTGGGCAGGGGGAAGGTCTGACCGCAGAACTTGCACGTGGGGACGGCGGAGACGCTGCGGCCTGCTTCCAGGTGGAACCTGTGGCCCTGCGGAGGAACGTGCGACACGGAAGCTCGGTCGGCCAGGTGGAAGATGTTTGGAAACTCTGGGGAGACGGCGGACTGGAGGTCGGAGGTTGAAGGGAGGCTGCTGCTCATGTCTGGAGGACAAGCGGAGGGAATGAAAACAAATCGGATAAAACCGTAATGTCATGATGAAAAATGTAAGGTTTTGTTTGTCACAAATATATTCTATTTTTTGCTTGTTCCAACATTGAAAGTGAAGTATTTTTTACTAGATAGAAGAGGGCAAAATGTCTTTTCGACCGATTGACCAAACATTAACAACCTTAAATAGAAATGCTCCTGCACATTTCTTCAACTTTGAGCTCATCTGGTTTGCCTCTTACCTTGATCTACCCTTGCACCGAGAAGACGAGGCTCTGGATCTTGACTCTGCATATCTGTGTCCTCTGACGGCCACTCGATGCCCTCCATGCTTAAGCTTTCCTCTTTAATCAATTCCAAGCAGCAGGACGCCCCACTCCTTTGCTCTTCCAGTCTTTCCTGCTTCACGATAACTTGCTCTATTGTAGATTTGATGGCAGTGCTGAGAGGTGGCGCCGACTCTGGAGCTCGTGGGTTTCGACATGTTATCACGCCTTCGTTTTTCAATGCAATCATCCGAGATGTCGTCTCGGTGGGATCTGCGAAAAAAAATGAAGCAAATTGTGAAAACAGAAAATTGTTCAACAGAATTTTTGTTGTAAGGACAAAAGAAAAATGCATAGACTTTTTTACCATGTGCATTTTGCTGAACATTTTAGGAATGACTCCTTTCTGTTCAAACATGACTATGAACCAATGCACAAAGCAGTCTATATAGAAACAAATGAGTAAGTTTGGTGTGGAGGAACATGACTGGGCTGCAGAGTCCTGACCTCTACTCAATAAAACATCACTGGGATGGATTAGAAAGAAGACTACAAACCAAGCCCTGTAGTCCAACATCAGTGTGTGACCTCACAAATGAGCATTTCCAAGAATGGCCATTGTTTTCCCCCAAACATTAAGGAAGGTTTTATTGGAGTTCAAGCTAAATAGGCAAATGGTGAACTGATATAAACCTTTAGCATTAAAAGTTTGCATGCGAGAGTAAACCAACACCATCGGCAATGTGGTGTGAATGAAACATAACACCTATGTGCACACAGACATGTTGCCCTACCTTCGTTATGATCCTTTTCTTGTTCTGAAGCTACACTGGCTAGCAGCTCTTCACGCCTGTTCATATATTCACCTCGAACATCCGGGCCAGGGCAGCCGTGACCTGCAGGCTCACTCCTGATCTCGGCGCTTTCTGTTGCAGCGTCCGCGTTCAGCCCGCGGGGCGCAGGGTGGGGCGCCTCGCCTCTGTCATCATTATCCTCAAGCCGCTCACTTTCAGCCAGCATCTCCTCCGCCCGCTGCAGCTTCTCTTTCAGAGACTCGTTTTCCCTCCGCAGCTCTACATACATATCGCTTGTCGCCTGACCTACGAGCGTTCGCACCTCCCGGACTGCGATCTCCACAGCCACTTCCAGAGCGCCGTGTATCGCAGCAACAAGCTCCTCTTGAATTGATCGCACAGCCTCGGATCCGCACAATGAAGGCGTAAACGCTCGCCTTTGCGCCTCGGACAGCTGCGGCTTCATGGCGCATTCAGTTTTGTTGTGATATTTTTCGTTGATTGGCCTGGGTTTGCAAACCGAAACTCCACTTCCGCACAATACGATATGTATGGAATTTCAGTCGCTCTGAAAAAAAAAAAATTTGAGGTTGGGATTATGGTAGCTTCCACACATTGCGACACCTAACGGTGGGCGTGCTAAACTGCAACGTTATCCACAAAATTAAAAAAAAACCGCACACCTCTCATGATGCTGCATTTTATTACAGTATCCAACAATAGTCAAATCCCATATTCAACGGCAAGCACACAAAAATAGCTCTCCGCCGTGTCCGCCATTACTCTGCCTTTGTAGTTGTCCAAGTTCGATAGAATCCAACCGGAAGGCCCGAGGATGGCCACAAACATCACAGCAAGGACAAAAATAGACTCCTTTAGAGAAAGAAACACAAAGAAAAAGTCAAACAAGAACGTTTAATTTTCTAACAAAAAGTCTATTTTAGTGCTTCGAACTTACCGCGCCGCCTATTTTATCTTTGGGGGGTTTATCGCGGATGTAAGTTGCGCTTTGCTGATCAACACACATTCTGGAAAGTTGAATCCGTCGAGATTTCATCAGTCCGACAAAAAGTCGACTCATGTTCAGTTTTTGCAAACTCTCTCCAAAGAAAAATAAAAGAAGTGTCACAAATTTGCTGAAGCGGAGCCATACAGCGGCTTATATTGCACCAACACACCTGCTGGTTGATTGACGTTGCATTCAGGTGTCACAAGGAAAATGGCATACCACGAAATCAGAGAATTGTACAACTTAGCGATATTTTTTGAAAAACCTGTTTGTAGAACTGATTCAATAGGCTTTACAGTCAATAAAACAAATGTTGCATCAAATGAGTCCAGTCATTATGCTGCTTCCTCCTGTTTACTGCTGGTTTTTGAAGAATTTCCCTCTAATGAAGAGACAGCTGAGAAATATTTAAGAAGGAGGTCTGGTTATTGCAGTTTATTTGAACAATTTTTACATTTAGTGCACCAATTTGTAAATTTTCTCTTGACCTTAACTCAGGCTAGTCTTAATCTAATTGTCCTGTCTGTTGTAGTGGTATTATATATCTCTTGCTGTGCCTTTAATTCTCAATTGGATCAGTGTTTTGTTGATCCTGTTTTCTCTTAGTGAACCTCTGCATTGTGTTCCAGCTTTTCTAATTGAGCTACTAGACAACTTGGACTACTTAATCCCAAAGTTGTTTCCTGTTTGTTAACTCTACCCAGTGCTTTTAATATCCAGGCAACTAAAAACAGATTAGAAAAACATCAAATCTCATGTCACTCAACGCAATTAAAAAAAACATAAATCTGTAATTGGCCTGCTAAACATTCACTCAAGGAATAAAAAATGCCTCCAGGTCTAATTTTGAAAGAACTGCTTGAATGGCCTCCTTGCCAGGATCCTGCTAAATAAGTGAGAAGTGAAAGGCATTTTTATTGTCAAGCATGCTTTGCTTGCAAAGGCAAGGAAAACCTCTTGCAGAATCACATATCGCACGATACAGCAAACAAAAAGAAACAAAGTGCGACATAAAGTTAAGCCCCAAATTGTTCATACTCCTGACAGATTTAAGTTGAAAGCAATCGTTTAATTTTACCAACACGTTTTTAACTTAGCTTATTACTGGATGTAATATTAACGTGTTGGCGTGGCCCAGCCAAAGTCCAGACCTGAATCTGATAGATAATCAGTGGAGGGAGATTAGAGTGATGGCAGGGGGGGCTTCCAACTTCAGTCTGTCATGAGTTATGGCACATGTCTACAGCTGGAGGAAACAGATGTGTGGTTCCACATTCAAACAACAGAACCGTTCTATACTTCTCCACATAATCCCCCTCAGCTCTGTTATTTCTACACATTCTTTTCCTGGTTGTTAAATTCTTTCTCCCTCTTTGTTTACAGGCTGATGCTGAGGTGATCGCCTTGGGCTTGACGTCACTGCTGGATTACTCTTTGATTATTCCTTCCCCCGCGGCTCTATTTGCCTCTGACGCTGCCGTTGGAACTGGGTCAGCTCAGCATTAGGTGGTGGTGAAGGCTGCAGTCTGGATGCTGGTTCAGTAATTAGGTTGTCAGTGCCTGACTGTAGTGTAGAGTCAGACTGTCTCATTCAATCCACAGAGCCTAAGGTAAGCATTATGATTGGACCAAACTGCATTTGTGTTTTTTTTTGTGTGTTTTTTTTTGCAAAAGAACTTCTCAGAGTAAGCAACATTATTTCTCGGTTTAGAATTTTTTTTTGCCAAGTGTCATTTAATTGGTAAACAAAAGAACCTGAGGTAGCCTCATGAAAAAAATGTGAAAAAATACTGTCAGTAATTATTATGTTCTTTTATATTCTGAAGAAAGATCAGTATTTATTAATCTGTTGGGCATCTAAGGTCTGAAGTAAAATTGATCAATACAGTCGTTTTCAATACAAACATTTTCTCCAAGAATAGCAAGATAGCCTAAATTTGCAAACACAGATGACTAGTTCAATCAAGTGTAGATTTTTCTTAATTTGTAGAAAACTGTATTCAGTCAATAAAAACCATGAGATCTCTGAGTGTGGGACACTTCAGGACATGCATGCATTGCTGCAGACATGCAAAATTAAGCAGATTGATTTGTTTGTTTGTGGAATTTGTTACTAAATGATAAATTATTGATAGGTTTGAGCTGTGCAGGTTTGACATTTTTCTTAGGACTCAACATGTATAAGTCCAAAAGTATTCACACTCATATTTAGGCCAAAAAGCTTGCTTCTTACAAGACACAAACATTCTCTCAAAAGATACATTAAAACTTCATGTAAAATATTAAATTTGAAAAATCTGTTTACTCTGAATTAAAATAATGTCTCAAAAATTATTAAAACTCTTGCAATGATCAATGTCAAAATCTTAATTTGCTTAATAGCAATAAAACCCTTATTTTATGTGCTGACCAGCTTTTTGCCTGTTTCCAATGGGGGTTTTTTTGTTGTTGTTTTTTTTACTACTTATATTTCATCATTGGTCCTTGAGGTAAGAAGACTACTTTTGCCCTAGTCCGGTAGAGATGTGGAGATTTGTTGGCTTACCTAAGTTAATAAAAGAATATAGAGACTTCTGTCTGCTGTGGCAGGAGGTTTCCCAATGAAGTCTCTACTATTTAGTTTGAACAGCTTGGCTTATTTTCTTAGATTTTCCCACTCTTTTCAATTATTTTACCATCCAGTCATTTTTTTCAACATTACCTTTTTTGATTCTTGTGCAGGATATATTAAAAAAAACAACCAAAAAAAACAACTAACGCTGCCTGACATAATAATATGGCAGAGGCCTTAGAAGTCAGCTCCACCGAGGACGGTCTGCCTGTGGAGTGGAAACCTTCCAGTCGACGCAGTAGGAAGTCGGGCTGCTCCAACATCTTCTCAGGGGTGAACCTGCATCAGCTGCACAGGCTGTTCAGAACGGCGGGGGACAAAAACGCGGAGCATCGGGCGAAACTGGTGTGGCAGGACGTGGAAGCGAATCCGGAAGGAGCAGAGGAGGGAAAGCAGAGCGAAGAGGAGCAGGTAGAAGATGAAGCGGGCCTGGCCCAGGCCTTGGTGGGGCTGAGAGTCCGAGCCAGGAATAAGACCGGAATAAGAGCGGAAGGACACGGTGAACACAAGTGGCTCAGAACGTCGGGGTATCTCAGGTATGTGAAAACGTTTGATGGTAGGATTCTGAGTTTGTGTCTTGAAAGGTGTGTTTAACATCAAGGACCTGGCACACCAACACGGACCATCGCAAGATTGTATTCTGCTCTGCCTACAAACCTTTTGACACCTCATACTTTATGTTTCACATATCCCTAAAAATCTAATAACTAGACAAACCTTGATTCAGAAGGGGGATAAAACAATGTAAATCAGGAGATTTCGTTAAAAAGACTTACTATAAGGGCCTTTAGGACTATGACAATAGCATCCCTAACTTATTCAAAATATCAACTCTGCTGTTTGTTGTTTCATGTTTTCAATGTGAAACACTTTGAATTTCCCGGTTACTGAAATGAATTATACAACGAAATCTGACTTGATTTATCTGAAATCAGGTTTTCAAACTGTTGAAAACCTGATTCTTGTTGACAAATGATTGGAGCTGTGTGTGAATAAACAAAGTGCTGTTAATAAGGGCATTAAACATAGTTCTACCAAAAAATTGTTTGAGAGATTTGCATTGCTGTTCTCTCACAGGGACAAACCCAGATTAGAAAATGTTTATGCATAAAAGCTATTTGTTGCATTTGTGATTTATGACCGTCTTTTCTTGAATTAGTGTTGTTTGAGGATTTTATGGGGGTCAGATGAACTTATTGTTGCCTTTCTGTCTTCAGGGTCGAGGAGCCATTGGCCGTCTACGCTGTCGAAGATGACGCCGATCAGTCAGAAAGTCTGGAGACATTCAAGTTGCCAGCTGAGGAAGACATTACAGGGAATCAAAATCCCATCAAGCCATCATCATGGAGGTTGGGCATTAGGATGGAGAGCGCCAGACACTCTGAACGCTATCTTCACCGCATCCTCCACTGAAAACAATGCCTACATGTAGAAGACAGAAGAACCCTGGTTCTGCATCGATGGAAATGTGTTATGTTGTTTTCAGCTCTGGCCAAAATTTCTACCTGGAAAAGCACAGAGTGTGTTACTGCAGGAAAATCTCTTCTGTGTTGTATGTGCTAAAAACAGATTGTAGGTGGACCATCATGTCAAACTATGTGTGTTTAAAGCAGGAGGTTGTGTGGAAACGATAACAGTATTCCACAGCTATAAATAGTTGCATGGAGAATTTCTTTTAGATAAATGTGTTGCATAGTAATATTACTTTTTTTAAAAAACATTTGAGCTTATAAAGATGTAAAATTCTAAAATATTACAAAAACTTTCAGTCAATAATGACTTCTTATTTTGCATGAGTGCTCTGACACACTAGATATGTAGCTAAACAATAAAGCAGTTATTTACAAAAAAAACAAAGCTTCATCAGTAGAAACCTTCTCTGCAGCTTTTAGTCTCATTCTAGATTAACAGACACAATCAGTTCTGGAACAACACTGCCACCAATAAGGTGGAGTCACAAAAGTTTCAGAATATGTAATATGGATAAGACTGTGCTTTCTCATACTTGGGAAAAAAAAATCTAAACTTGCATCGGTTAAATCCATTGATAGAAAGTAAAAGTGAAACATTTCCCAGCGGTTCCGTGTGAAACAAGCATCTTGAAATTTATTGGGCAAACATATGACTATTTGTGTGATGACTCTTAAGCTTAAAAAGCTTGATGTTGCAGGTCTATGGGGTGAAAGTGGTCCTGATGGTGTATTGTACTTTACTGGTATTTCATTAAAAACAACTATGATATCAGATGAGAGCCCGTTCAAAGTAGAAAGTAAAACAAAATGGCATAAAATCAGAGGAATTTAAAAAAGGGAAAAAAAAGGTCAAATGCAGTGGTTTCTGAACTGCTTTCAGTTTTAACCAAGTAGTTTCATCAGTTAAAGGCATTTTGCAAATGCCTTCACACAGTGACCGTCCTACCTACAATAGTTAACTCTCTTGGCATTTTCCTTTAGTTTAAATTTAGAAGAGTTGGTGCCAAGAAGGGCTGGTCCGTTCCCAGCTTGGGAGAGCAGCCAAGGCTAAAACAAATTAATAGATGGAAAAATTGAAGCGATTTACTCAAAGAACTTTTAGGCAGTCTTCATTTTTGCTTTGAGTGGCTATTGATACAGGATCTGATGAATATTTAGTCAGCAAGTGGTACACAGCTGACAATACTTAAAGAAGTATTTACATAAATCACTGATGTTGAGACGGGATTGTTTTACGATGACTAAAGTCCACTTCAGTCCTGGAAATTCAGACTAGAAATGCTTGAAAATATTTTCACCCGCCCTCGACAAAATGTTTTTATTGAGGACATCATTTTCAGACAAGAACTGGCTCTACCGGTTCAGACGGAAAGAATGCAAAACAACACCAAATCGGTATTAATTGAATATATTTCAGTTATAATCTATCATTAATTATTACATACAAATTATACAGTGCAGTGTGACAAAACAATTCATGTCAGTTCAGCAGGATGTTACTTCTCGTTTACTTGGGTCGACCTCAAGAGCCACAAACGTCCTGGGGGGGAAGGGGAGGGATCGTCATGACTGGAAAAAACAGGGGTACAGACCACCCACCTGTCTGGTTACAGAAGCAGAACTTTGTTCTTTTTAAATTATTTTATTAATTTGTAAGGGGGAAAAAACCCCAACTAATTAGGCAAACAAATAACATGGCTCTTCTCTTAATCAATCTCTTTAAATGTACGTACCTCCGTTTTGCAGCGTCACCTCAGACAGCTTAGACGTAGATTTTGATTACCTTAGAAACGATGTGCATCATGAATCCAGTTCACATGGTCAGTGTATAGAAATACAAGCCGTGAGGGTTAACCTCATAGTCGATGAAAAGCAAACGTATTGGCACTGCTGTTGCCAGCGTGGGAGAGGAAATCGGCACAAGTGTTGAGACGAGCGAGGAAAACAAAACAAAAGAAAAACAAATGGAATGCAAAACACGGCTCATCCAAAGAAAAAAAAAAACACACACAAATGAACGTGAGGGTTCTGAGTGGTGTGCAAGTGGGTGTGTCAGCAACCATAACATGCACCCACGAATGCAGAGAAATGTCATTGCACAGAACCTTCTTCAATCACATTCACACAAGGCACAGATGCAAACAGGGAAGATATTCTGGGGAATTCCTCTTCTTTTGGCCTCATTCCTACATCCAATAACTTTCCTTCTGCAGCAAAAAAAAGGAGAGGAGAGGTGGCAGAATCTTTTTTTCTTCCCTAAACAAAAATTCAGTTTTCTCCTCCATCCGTGCACGGACGCTGCTGCTTTTCTTCTGCACTACCACCAGGTGAAGAAGGGTCTTCTGCTCTGGAAACTCTGTGTGTAGGATTCACTGTTAGCTCTCTGAGGCGCTCTCGCCGTTTCAACAATCACCGGGGGCATCTGGACCAACTGGAGCGGGGATTTACCGTCTTTCAGTGCTTGGCACAGGTTTAAGATCTGAAGATGGAATGGTAGAAATACGAAAAAGCAAAAACATTTATTTCAGATTAAACTTAAACATCCCTAAAAACAATGCAGATAACGTTCTTCCAGTGGGGGTTTCAGATTTTAGAGCCATCATAAAATCTGAGCCATCATAGGAAAGAACTCACCTGGCCCCTCATGACAGATACTTGCTTGTGAAACTGTCCCCTGTCGAAGCCCGGATCTTTCTGTGGCAAAAAAGTCAACATGTTTGTTACCGTCACGTAAACTGGCCTTCGCTTTGCAGCTACAATTTATGTCGATGCTGAGGCTTTCCTTGCCTTAAATAGTTCGTAGAGGTCCTCTTCCAGGTCTTTGATGAAGTTCGGATCAGATAGTTTGGGAAGCACCAACTCTCTGATTTCCATGGAGAAAGCCACCTTGGCTTGGGACAGCCATGCCCAGTAGAACGGGTCTGCAAGTCAGACAGTAAAGCTGTTTCTCAACAGTGTCTTAAAACAATATGATCATTAACACCGACAGTCTGCTGCCAAGTCACCAAAACAACCAGTATCTTTCAACAGAGAAATGGCAAACACACCAAACAGACTTCTGAGGATACATTTGTGTGAGACGTCAGTCTACTGGTAAGCATGTAGAGTTTCTTACAAGCTCTCCAGGAGTCGGGGTGTTTGAGAGGAAAGGCAAGGCCGTTGTCTATAGCTGCCAGCTTGATGATGGGTTCCTTGACTACAACCCAATCTGTGTCCTGGAGGAGGAAAATGCAAACATTCAGCACAAACACAGCACAAAACATGCACTTTGATCTGCCGCTGTAGGAAACAAAAGACAAATCTCTCAGTTAGCCATGGGTCAACGTAGAGCTGGGTTCGGATCTGAGGAGCCAGCCACGTTTAAAGCCCAATCATGAAATAATATTCCTGTTAAAATGCTTCCGTGAAGATTGATGGATAGATAGCAATATTTATCCATGCGTTTATAAAATGTCAAAAAAATATACTGACATGTCATAGGTTTTTATACAAATTCTTCCTTCTTACTGTTTATAATATGTAAATTTCTAAAGGAGCTGGAAGGCAACAACAGGAGATAAGAAATTAAAGTTTTTTTACTTCCAAAGAGTAAAACTTCTACATTTACCACAGGCGCATTTATTCTTGAATTTATCAATGAAAATGCAGCAGACCGTACGTTATCGTTAAGAAAATGGTGGTGAACAGGTTTTTACTTATGTCACTTTTACTGAGAGGACGAGTCAAAATGGAACTACTGATCCCAAAAAGGTTTGTGTGTGTGTGTGTGTGTGTGTGTGTGTGTGTGTGTGTGTGTGTGTGTGTGTGTGTGTGTGTGTGTGTGTGTGTGTAATTGAGCATGTTCAATATAGAGAACTGAAAAATGGATTTAACAAAATAAAGGGAAATCTTTTTTCGGAAGTGAGGACATTTCTCTAGTCCTCACTTTTATCCCCATTGTACTGAGCTTTAATAGTTCGGTTTAGAGTTAAGTACTGGTAAGGTTAGGGTCAGAGATTTGGGATGGGCACAAATGCAGTTACTAAAATGAATGAAAGGCAATGCAAAGTCTTAAGAGCGATAGAGGTACAAGAATATGTGTGCGTGTGTGTGTGTGTGTGTCCTTACCCTGTTCCCACCAGAGTCCATGGGACAATCGTATTTCAGCAGCCAGTTGTCATTTCCTCTATCTAGATTTTTTAAAAAGGCCAAAAGTTGTATTCAGAAGCGACATCTCAAAAGAAGCAACAAGATTGAGATCTTAATAAAACCTGATTTGATTACTACATCCCAATAAATACTGGAACTTGAATATCTATGTTTCTGAGCATGTTTACCCGTGTTCCTGATGATGTAGTCGAGGACCACGAGGCGTTCAAACTGCAGCTGTAGCTGACGGTTTGTGTTTTCCGGCAAAGGCTCCGCTTCAAACCTCCGCAGCCAGAAATCTGCATCCTTGTATCCGTCGACAAACATTTGGAAGGACCCGACCTGAGCAAATTTAGAGAGAGAGACAACAACAACAAAAATCTTAACATGTGGGTGGGACGTTTTTTCTCTTAACTGTGCACATCAGAAGACAACCCAGGCATATTTTGGTAACATCACTTTATGATCAAAATCCAGAGGCATTCATTTAGCTTCAGTTTCTTTTCAGACTCAAAATATGAAGAAAATAAAAGCACTGGAGAAAAGCAAATTATGCATGTGGAGCCTCCAGATGAAGAGTAGATTTCATTACCTTACTAAATATTAAAATCCAATTCTGTCTTGCGGCCCAGTTTCTGTTTTGCATTCACTTCTTTTTTTTCTCCCTTTCCTTTTAGATTGCCGTTTGAAAAAAACGGAGAACAGGTTTTACTGAAGAGTATTTCTGGCAATCATGTGACAAACTCTCAATACTGATGAGCACTGACCTGCTGGTTATGCTTTTATTTTCAGTGCATTTAAAGTGTGACTTGAATTTGAGCTTATTAAAATCCAGCTTACATAACATCTTCACATTGGAGCAATAAATGTAAATAACTAAAATCTTAATACAATTCACTGAAAAATAGGCAGGTGTGAAAACCTCATAAAACAATATTTCTATAAGCATCATTGTTTTTTACCTTAGGTGGCAGTCCAATTCGGTGGAAGCGCTGACCAACTTTGGGCACCTTCTCCAGAGCCAGCCTTTTCCCTCGAGACTTGACCCTGTCTATGGCACTGTAGTTGAATGTTTCACTTGCCAAATACACAACCTGGAACGACAACGATGACTCAGAAATCATAACTGAAAAAAAAAAAAAAAAATGGTTCAGGCTTTTATGACATTTCTTGACAACTTTTCAGGAGGTATTAGACTACTAGCTTAAGGCAGATTAGGAATAATAGAGCCATTAGGAAATTAGCTGTACAGTTAAACCCTGCTTATAACTTCATTTCATATGGAAACAAAGCTTACATTTTATTGGTAGGATATAAAATGTCAAGTTTCCAGTTTGGCCAGTTGAATGAAATACATGTTCCCTAAATACCCATAGCACCATGTGTCTCACAAATAAAGCTCTATAAGAGGAATTGTCCTTAAATTATGCAGCCCTAATTATTAGTTAAACAAAAATAACTTGGAACATATTGGAGCAACAGGCTATTCATGAAAGACAAGAAAGATCACATGGATTTTTTTTTATACTAAAGTTTTTGAACAAAATGATCAAATTACTGAAGATAAAATTAATTAATTGCATCTTGTAAAAATTACAAAGTCATGGTGGAGGAAGAAGAGTAAAGGCACCGTATGGACCGAACCAGAACTCCTCTTCTGCTGAGGGCAAATCAATTTTGAAACAAAAGCAGCAGCTCTGCACTGTTAAACCATGGATGCGTGAAGAACGATTTTAAATATCAACATAAATATAAATATGCAATAATAACATCCAAAACTAGTTCTATCTGGTAGCTAGACGTAAACAGAAATATAACGCTTAGCTTTCCAGCTCTTTCAACTCTCCTTTTGGCCTGATGCATCCTATTAATTAGATCTGCTGAAGTTCTGCCAGTTGACATAAATCATGCTTTTGGGGAAATATGTAGGCAGTGGTGTGAGTGGAAATACCTTGGTCCGGGGGACAATGTTGAGCTCCAGTTTTTGATCAACCAGGCTGGCCCCGGCCTCTGAGAGGTAGCCTTGGTTTAGAACCAAACAGTCGCGACCGAAGCAGCAAGGACAGCACAGTTTCTGGAGCCACTTCGTCCACTTGGGATTCAGCTGGCCGTACGGTTCTTCATTTTTTGGCTTGAAGACACCAATAATTTTCTGCAAAGACAATGAGGGGGCGGAAAAATGCTTGTATTTTGTACCAGATGAAAAGTTTACAAGTCTGTCAGTGGTCAGAAATCCACACTAAAAACAACAAACACGGTACGGAGCGTCTTTACACACTACAGCAAACTTCAATGTGTCTTATTGGGATTTTATGTTACGGACCAACACAGTGCAACAATGTAAAGTTTACACATGGCATTTGAATGGTGGTTACAAAGAGATTTCTGGAAAGTGTGGCATGCAAAGCCTGAAAATTGTTGCTCTCTGTCCAACAATAATGCAAACAGCTTCAAATGAGGAAACGAGTCCATTAAATAAAAAACAGATAAGTTTGATAAGAGGAGGACAGATTTGGGGTGTACCGTGGTTTCACAACTCAATGGAGAAATCACATGTCTCTCGTATTAAACACGCTCCCACCAATTACAACAAAAAAATCCTCAGAGCAGTAGCACATGACTGCTTAGCACAGCGGTGACTAACTTAAGAAAGCGCAGCGGAGGGGGTCAATGGCAGGAGGTCACTGCGTAGAGTAAAAACCTCCTGCGGTTCGCCTACAATGGCCTTTTCTGTTTAAAACTGCCTCAAGTTGAAATGAGAGCAGTAAATGAAAAGCTGTAACTCTTTTTATGTCAGATGGACTGAAACTGAAACCAAGGATCTAAATGTAAACTTCAAAAAGAGACTTCTGCTTTTTCTTGTTTTTTTCCTCCTCTTTTGCACAACGTTGGACACATTGATGAGGTCATATTAGGAAGACGTGGCATGTGAGTGGCTCAAGGTTCTTCATTTAATCTGGTGGCCATTAGGAAGGTTTGAAGTACTTATTTAAAGAGGAACGCTCTCTAATTTCTCCATGGTGATTTGGCTTTTATCCGAGTCACCATGCATCAATTTGTCGAGTTCCTGCAGCCAGAGGCATGCGAGTTCAACATTTTTGGTCCAAATGGATATCAAAGAGTCAGTTTTCTGTGGAGGGGAAAAACAACAACAAAAAAAAACACCACAGAAAGTAGAATTTGCATTGCGAGAACAACTAAAGTAAACTTAAGCATGTTTGATCGATGTGATAAAAGGCTTTAAACAAACACTGACATGCAACTTTTTCCCAGCAGATGAACCTGGAATGATTAGCATCTGTCTGCACAGCCGAACTCAAACGATGAGAGCATTTTAAAAAGGACCTCAGCTGTTATCAGTATAACGATATGCCAAAGGTAAAAAGTTTAGTTTCAAAACCACCAAAATGTCATCGCAACGTCACGCCGACGAGTTGCTGCATGATCCGTTTGCTGAACAACAAAATAATACTTTTTTCTAGCTTATATGAAAGCCTAATGTGTTCGTTTCAGTTAAAAAAGCAACGGACAGTCAGTTGTTGGAAGCAAGTTGTGCAACCGATCACACTTCAGTCACTAACACGATCTGGAAGCTACAGACGATGAGTTGCACATTTGTTAAGCAAGTAAAAGCAGACCCAGTGTCCCAGGAAATGATTGGTTTCAAACTAGTTTAACCCTAAAACACCAACACCGTATTAAACTGCAATGCTGGCTTAGTCCCAACATGCATTAGCATTGTGTCTTAAAGCCTTTTAGGAGTCTGGGACATACCTTTATAATGTTTCAACCATAAAAAAGCAAGACTTGTTTGGAAAAATATATCAGTGAGATTTCATTTTTAGAAGATCAACAAAAGGAGCAGCAAAAGCAAAATAGAAGGATGAGCAGTGCTCCAAATAGCTGATGGGGTCATCCAGGACATGTTAGTGTGGAATATCGTCTCTGCTGCCCCGATATTGAGCTGCTAGCATGTCATGATAGTCATGAGACCATCCTAAAGCAACAGTCTTCAGTCAGAGGCCTTTTCGGAGTAGCTGTAAGACTGAGTGCTACTGGAGGTCTTTCCTGCCCACCTTCTACAATGACTCTGAAGATATTTTTGGATTACATGAGTTACAACAACATTTGATTTACCTTTGGGTAAAATAAAGTGTTTTTGAATTGAAACCTAAATACAGTAGATAACTACTTTTGCAACATTTTGTTTAATGGGATAACAAGGCTATTTCTGAATGGGTCTTGTTTCATCAGTAGTCTGTCATAATGTGGTCTATGAATACTAAGCTTCTTGTTAGTTTTCCATCTATCTTAAAGCTTTGTTTTGAAAGAGGATTTGGGTACTGGAGCACAATTTACCAAAGATCTGCTCTTTGTAAAACGCAAATACGAGAAGAAAGAAAAATCAACTCTCTTTAGCAATGATGCTGTCAAAGGGCTGCTATATGTTATATTAGGCCTAAATGTATTGCCTCTTAGTTTTTGCTGTGTTGACTGGGTAAAAGTGTGAGTTTGTGTTGTGTTTCATTGTGTTGGAGTCCATCTGCCAAGTCATCACCGCATTGTTAGAGAAGGCCTTTATCAACAATCGACCACAACTCTGTCCCAACACACATGTAAATATGCTTCAGGGCTACAGAGATCCTCAAGCTGAACCCCAACCCTGCCAGACCTGTGTGGAGACACATCTGGGAACCTTTAAGTAACCCGAGCATGTAGATGTGCATCCGCTCCTCTTACCCCCTGAGAGTCTTTGACAAAGTAGCTTCCACTGGAGCCCTGGTAGATCCTCTCTGGGTAGATCCCTTCCTCTATGGCTCGTTCGGCCTTGCGGATGATCTCCCTGAACTCGGGATCTTCCGGGAACTCGTTCCTGTGCGGCTCCCGAGAAGCGTGTCCTCGCTCCCTGTCCAACAGCGGCTGCCTCTCCCGGCTCCGTCCGGGACTCCCGGCCGGGATGCGCACCACGGAGCCCGGTGTGCTACCGAAGGCGCCTCGGGGGCTGTTGGGCTCCGTGTAGCTGAAATCCCCAGAGTCCCGGAGCGGAGAGACAAGCGGACTTGTCTCGTCCATGGTGCGAAGGTTCCTGAGGAGTTATTTTATCCTCTGTTAGGAGACGACAGAACGGATAAAGAGGATGAAAAGGAAGAAAACAAAAGGCAGGACAGTTGTTTTGCTGGGTAGCTCGGACGCTGGCTAACAAAATCAGATGACTGTCATCTTCCGGGAAGAGGCGGGACCTGTTGAGTGTTTTGATCTGCAACCAATCAGCGTCGAAGTCCTAGTGTCAGTAACCTCATTACAAATGCTGATTGGATACAGCCACCCTGCACGCAACATACATGTGAGAGTGTAGTTAATCTGATCAATTACCTCCACCAAAATGCCTTTGTGAAACATTCTGTGATTTATTTCAACTATATTGGATCTGAAGCATCTGGATTTCTTTAAAATTCCAGCAGAGCCTTATATGGAGCGCTATATATTCATAAAATAACTACAGTGAGACACTGAAGGAAATCAATCTGCTGATGAAACCCTACTTGGTTTTATGATTCTTATGATTATTTTTTTATAGCTTACATATTGCTTTCAATGAACCTTTATAGCTTACTCGTTACCCTCATCCGACACCAACACACAATACCATAAATACAGGGGAATCACTGCACAACTCTGTTGTATAATGATTCTGATCAACAACAGGCCTGGCTTTAATTAAAATCAATAGACCTTTATTATTTACAAAGACAAACGTACTTTCAGTATCAGTGTCAGTTGCATAAAATGCAATGTATCTATCCTAATTAGTAATTAGTACATTTTTTAAGTTTTAATTTCTTCATGAGTAATTTCATCCAGTGGTTCTACAGTAAATGTATATTTTATGGCTTGTTGTTTAGAAGATGACTGCGTGTCAATACTGACCGCTGTGGGACACTGTGAGTATTGCACAAACGTTTCTCCAAATAACGCTTAAGCGTAGAAGCAGCATCCTAATAAACTGTGCCTAAAGATTTGTGGTTATAAAACAAAATAAGTTCCTAGTTGTTAACTAATGCGACCAGCATTTTTCAACTGTATGGATGTCATACTGCAGAAAAAATATAATGTTGATCCTTTAAGTGGTCAAAGGGGTTGAGGTCAATACTGCAGATCGATTATGTCAAATTCTGCACGTTCTCTGATAAAGCCCTGTTTGTGTTGTAGAAAATCATTCAGGAGACATTTCTCTGAACTGAGAAGGGCCTTAGTGTTAGCAAGTCTCAATTCTCCAGAGAATGTCATCTTTCGCCATCACACAATAGCCTACATCAACTTTAAGCCGTTTGGCATTGACAGATGTTCTGAGAAATTTGGTAATTTTATTTTGAATTTTTTGTATACTTGGCTACTCAATCCGAAGATACAAAGCTTTCTTAAAAGAAGTATAATAATCCAAAAAACATTGTCACATGTGAAAAAAAATCATTGAAAAGCATTGATTTTGGTGTAAATTGTACATGTACAGAAACATTTATTTTTATACCTCCTCATATTATTTATACATTTGTTAAAATGCAATTACTTCTCCATTCGCTAAAATTAAATATTATATTATTTAAGCAATTCTCAGTGATCTCTTTATATTGCAAAGAGAGATACATTTATTAAACTTTTGTGTATTCTTGTAGGATTCTTTGCAGTACCATAGTATTCTACAGTTTATGGACAGATCATGATGTTCATAAATAAATAAACTTTTATTTTCTTTTTTTATGTTTGAGGGGGGGGGGGATCACAGATGTGTTGTGTCCGCCTGGAGGACGCAGAGCCTCCTGGGTGTGTGGACGTGCCGCAGAGCGCATCCTCTTCACTCCTCTCGCCTTCGCCTCACTCAGCTCGCCTTCTGATTGGTGGAAACCACCCGGAAGAGAAGAAGGGAAGCCTTTTCGTCACCCACGCTTCTCCTTCAACCCCTCTTTACTAACACGCTCTCCCTTTTCGGGTTGCCCAAAAAGAAAAAAAACACGACTCTTTTTCTTAATACCCTCTTTAGAAGCTGCTGCGGAGTCAGAACTAATCCGCCGGCCTCGCTGCAGCATTTTTGGAGGAACCAAAGTTACCGGAAGTACCGTGCAGAGGGCATTGGAGTGAGGATGGCTGCCTACAAGCTGGTTCTGATCCGCCACGGAGAGAGCGCCTGGAACCAGGAGAACCGCTTCTGTGGCTGGTTCGACGCCGACCTGAGCGAGGCCGGAGAGAAGGAAGCGAAAAGGGGAGGACAGGCCCTGAAAGGTAGGGTCCAGCGGTCAGCAGGTGTATTCGGACTCTGTTTGTCTAACTGGGACGCGGGGTTAAGCCCCTGAAAAGATGGTGCTTATGTAACTGGAGGATGAAGAAACAGGCAGGCTGGGGACTCCATTAAACATTCAGCTGCCAACAGAGGACGTATTTATATGTCGTTTATATTTTCCTTACAGATGGCTTCCCCCCCCCCTTTATCTTGACATTTTGTTTATCAAAAAAAGGAGCATTTTCGGATTAGACTTATGTAGTTCAGTGAAACCTGTCAGACAAATTAAACCAGTCATGGCCTTGCTTCACTTCGATTTATTCAAATGTATATTCAGATTTAAAAGAAAACGTGTGCAGAAGCTGTCTATGCCTCACAAAGGCTTTTTACAGAAAGAAAAGAGGGAGACTGTTAAGAAACAATTTCTCAATTTTCAGTATTTTGTTCTCCCTTTTGTCAAGTGGAAATTTCCTATGAGTCATTGAATTTTGGACACGTGTTCATGCGTTGCACCCACTGTTCATTTGACCTCAAATTCCCCTGCAGACACATCAGCCAGAGCTCATAGTCAGGCTGTACCATGTAGCCAATGACTTTAAAGAAGATGCTTAATTTCTTTGGAAAGTGAAATGTAGCATAAAGAAGTTTGGGGTCGACTGTACCTGAGTCTAGTGGTGTACAAGTGAATGGGGGCTACAAATGAATGCCACACTTTTCAGATTTTTATTTATAGAGAGATATGAATGCCATTTACCACTTTTCAGCTTTACAATTACACACCAGTTTTCACACATGATCCTCGTAAAACCCATATGAATCTGACAAGACGAGAAAAGGTGAATAATCTTACACATAAATTCTCCCAGAGTCAAATGCTCATTAAAATGTTTCTCATCTCATCTTTACCCTCAGATGCTGGCTATGAGTTTGACATCTGCTACACGTCTGTCCTTAAGAGGGCCATCCGGACCCTGTGGTATGTCCTGGACAGCATCGACCAAATGTGGCTGCCGGTCCACCGGACCTGGCGACTCAACGAGCGCCACTACGGCGGCCTGACTGGGCTGAACAAGGCAGAAACTGCTGCCAAACACGGGGAGGCTCAGGTGAAGATCTGGAGGCGTTCCTTCGACGTTCCACCCCCACCCATGGACGAAGGACACAACTACTACCAGAATATCAGCAAGGTGAACCGGGAAAACTGTGACACATGACCTGAGTTTCTATTACAAATGTGCAATTAAAATCACACGTAAATAAGTTTGTTCACGTGATGAGTCATTTAAAAACGTCATCCTCCTAACACTTCCTGTCATTGGGTTTGTCTTTTCCGCCGGTAGTAACGTCTGGTTGTTGGTGATGTGACGTGAGGTGAAGAAGGTGTTATTCCAATTTGTAGTTATTGATTCCATTGGTCAATGGAAACGCATGCAATGAAGGTTTTTTTTTCTCCTATAAAACGTGAATGTGTGTAGTCTGACGATGAAACGTCTTTTCGTGGCAGGACCGGCGTTATGGTGACCTGACGGGGGATCAGCTTCCCAGCTGTGAAAGTCTCAAGGACACCATTGCCAGGGCGCTTCCTTTCTGGAACGAGGAAATTGTTCCCCAGATCAAGAAAGGAAAGCGGGTTCTTATCGCCGCTCATGGCAACAGCCTGCGGGGCATCGTCAAGCATCTCGAGGGTAAAGGAGAAAAAAACTCATCATAGAGACAAAACCCACATGTTGTAATTAACGGCACTTAATTTGTGCTCTTTCGTTAAATGTGTTGTGTTGAGGTTTTTGTGAAATTTTTCTGAGTGAAAATTATAAGATTGAGTTTAATTTAAGAAAATAAAAACACAGAGGGAAGCTTGAACTGCAACATGATTTGAAAGCAAATCTATACTTAAGCCTTTCAAATCTATGAATAATGACCAGAGATATTTGTTATGAATTTTATTGTGTAATTAAGCCTGTGGCAATAAGCAATTATTAAATTGAATGAGTAATTAAAATAAGCTTCATAATTTTTAGTAACATTGTTGGGTAGTTTAGTGAATGCCATATGAAGAGACTTAGTTTATAGAAATTAATAGGGAGATTTAATATATTGATATCAGCTGATGCAATTCATTTTTTAACATGCCGGTATTGGCCAGATAAGTAAAACCGGGCCAATTTAATAGCAACAGATGTTTTTCTCCATTGTGTTGCCATTTGTTTCTGGAATGTGGTGGCCATGTGGATTTTGTTTGGTCATGTGATAGTAATGCAGAGCAGGATAAATATTGGTTTTCAGTCAGACATAATATCAGATATCTGTATTGATATCACCGATATCAATACCGAAATTTTCAAATCGGTGCATTTCTATAAATCAGTTGATAAAGCACTGAAGTCTTAGCATTAACTTTGATAGTTTTTTTTTAATGAGATTTGCCTTGTTTAAGGTTGCGTGAATTAAACATATTTTCTGCTTTGCGTTTGTTGCTGTTTTCCAGGGATGTCAGAGGAAGCAATCATGGAGCTGAACCTGCCCACAGGCATTCCCATTGTGTATGAGCTGGACAAGAACCTGAAGCCCACCGGACCCATGCAATTCCTGGGAGATGAGGAGACCGTCAGGAAGGCCATGGAAGCGGTGGCCGCTCAGGGCAAAGCCAAGAAATAGACTCGTCTGACCCGGCAAAACCCCAGAATGAAGACCAATCGTGAACTGTTCCCACGTTGAGTTAAAAAAAAAAACTAAAAAAAAACGGTTATTTAATGGTTGTGGCATCACAAATTGAACACAATTAGACCCGAAACGTGCACTTTAGAAATAATACTCTGCTTATTGGTCTTTATTCTGTTATACACTGAAACATGAATTTCATTATTAGACTGTCGAGAATAGTTAAAGCACTGACCAAATTGGAAATTAGGGACCAGAGAGCAGAAGGGAGATTGGATTCAGATCCATCATGGACGACCAGTGGCTGCACATGAAGCTCAACGGGAACCGGACCACCACTGGTTGATGTTGTTAAAAGGATGAGTGCATTGTTTTGTTTTATTGTACGATGATGAACTTTGTTTGCTGTGGTAAAAATGAATAAATGTTGAGACATAATTTAATGATTATATATATATATATATTTTTTTTTTACAAGTCTTTGGTATTTTTTTCTTCCACCAGCACAACTTTCTTTGAGGATTCAGTGTTTTTTCCTGCCATATACAAATTAATTTACTGGAAAACTAAAGGCAACCTTAATGTATAAAGTCTTGTTAAAAAATGTATGCACACATCCTTTAAACTTAATTTTTTGTACACATATTTTTATATATTCTATTAAGTTCTAATAAACTAGTATAAGTGGTGCAAAGGTTGTTGAGTAGATAAGAGCAGAGTTTGTTATAAAACAGTTTAGTCAAGATGAGCAGAGCTAAGTACAAGACAATACTGGAAGAAAACACTAGAGAATTAAAGATTGGGATAGAGGTTCACTGAACATCCCTATAACACCAAACATGAAGCTGTGGTGGGAGGATTTTGATCGAAAGTAATTTGCTCAAAATACTCAGAGTAAGATTTTATTCAGAATTTTTGGAAAGACTTAAAAAATTGCAATTCACTCATGTTTGCTACCTAATACAACAGAAGGTGAACTGCTTTGCAAATTATGTACAAGAAAAACAGTCCTGTGATATGTAAAACTGATGGAGTCACCCTGAAAGTATTCCAGCTGCACTGAAAGGTATTGACTCAGGGGTTCTGCTTGCACACTAAGACTTATTTGTTAATTGGTTAAAAAAAACTTCTACTTTCCTTACACTTCACAATAAAGCACTTTGTGATGTTGATACGTCACTCGTTCTGTTTGATAATTGAGTAGAACTAGGACAAACGTCTCAAAGGAAGGCTAGACTGATAGAATGGAAGATCTCGTCAGTTCCAATTCCTGACCACTAGGTGGCTCTAATGTAGCCTACAGTCAATTGGCCAATCGCCAAAAAAAGGGGACAAATGAAGAAGAAAGAAAACCGTCCAATCAGAATCTAGACCAGCCTTCTTCATAGCCAATGAGGTGGCTCTCTGCTCTTCCCGAAAACATGTCGCCCCTGAGATTGTGTGTCCCAGGTGAGTCCTCCGTTTAAAGTGTTTCAAATGTATTTCACTCGGAATTTAGACCGTGTTTGTATCGCTGCTGATGTTTCAGGTGATGGGGAGGCTTTTGTGTAGCTGAAAAGTTCAGTGCAGCTACAGTCAGACATGTTGAAACAGCTAAAGTAGCCACACGTGAGCAGAGACGTGCCTCTTGTAGATTTACAGCGCGTTAAATGTTATTTATGGCCGCAAAACAAGATGGGAGGCATATGTTATAGTTAAAACGTACTGCCTTTGTTTTTTTTCTCGGCTTCGTTTAGCTGTTTTGGTCTCCCTGCCCTGCCCATCGCCCCAGGCGTAGCTGCACATTCCTCTGCGCTCCTGTTGTGAACACACCGACTCCACCCGCAGCTCCCGCAGCTCCCCCCCGGCTTTAATCAGTTTCTTTATGAGGATTAACCTTATGTAACAGTTAATATTGTATAGAATTCCACTTGTCATTACTTCCAAGTTTACTATTACTATGTTGTTATACTATTATTATTACCATTGTTATTATTACTATGTTACACTTATCCGTGTATGTATTAATTACTAAATAACGGGTTTAAATGGACAAACATAGACATTACAAGCTTTAAAAATTACAAAAGTTCTACCTTTAATTGTATGTTTTGAAGCCTCTTGTACTGTACTGTTCTATTAAATTTATTACAATACAATTCAGATTCTCACCATTTAAACTGAAGCTGGTATTTCTTGAAATATTTATTTAACCATTAATATTGTAACTCAGTGTGTTGTCATCTTGTAATTGGAAGGTTGTTGGTTCGACTCTAGCTTCCCCTCTGTCCCACTTCGATGTGCCCCTGTGCATCTACGCATCGGTGCATAAAGAGTTATTTGGCCCCCTGTCAGATTCTTAGATACAAAATAATTTTATAAGCATTATACAAATACAATCCTTCATGTTTGTGCTTGATGATTCATCTTTGGTGATGAGCGCCAACTCTTTGAGGTTGGAAGTTCTCCTTGCCATCACCTTGATTTTTTTAGATATTACCTCCTTCCAGCCAAAGAAAACATTGTGCTCAGCTTTAAAATCCACCAGCGGTGCGACTCATTTCGCACATGACTGTATGTAATGTTCCCTTCACTGACTCCTTCTCTCTTTGCGTTCAGGTGAGAAACTGTGCAGCGTAGAAGACTGTAATCAAGGCACCGGAGTGTATCAGCGACATGGCTACATCTACTCCTCCCTCGCTGGCTACGTAATGAGGAAGAACGAGGGAGAGGAGGTGAGGTTCACAAGGCGGAGGTAGAGTTTATTTGTGTAGCTGGTGTGGATGACAGACGTTTGGAAAGCTGCCAGCGAGGTTCACACAAGGGCCTGAATCGGAGCATTGTGCAATTTGTTGGCCCGTGGCTCAGACAAAGTAATGAAAGTGAGCAGCTCAGTGTGCGGTGTCACTTTACTTTGAGCTGATTGAAGGCGGTCACATTTTTGGATGACTTTCCGCAACAGAAAGTAAGAATTTGCTTAAAGTCAATCTGTTGCAGCAACAAATTCATTTATAAGCGCAATTTCTTACTATGTGATTATTTTAACATTATAGACATATTCTTGCATCCTAGAAGAAGGAAATATGTGCAAGTGTATTTTAAAAAATTAAGTAAGGATAAGTAAAGAGGTTTTTTTTTTCAAAGATGGAGGTGTTTGGTTAGTTTTTTATGAAGTAATTTTAGTGATTCTTCTTTGAACTTTTCAGTTGTGCTGAAACAATTGCTTTCTGCCATTTCTTTAAAAGCCAGAAGTGTTGTCATCCAGTATCCTGAGTGCCTTTGCTGCAACATGTTTTCAGCTCCTGTAGTTGCATACCATTACATTCTCACTCCTTGTTCAGCTGTTTGACGTGCTTCTCCAGGATTCCCACCGCTCTTGGAACCGTTCCAGACAAAAACCATCTTCCGTTTTAATTAAACCGTACCTTTACCCTCTAAAATATAGTTTTTGTAAGACGAGATTATTTTTTTCTTCTCTTGAAAATGGCCTGCTGTTGCCTTTGTACTACAATGAACTGTATTATGGCTGAATCCCTATTCCACGATCACAAGCTGCTGGTACATTCCTGCTCTTGAGTTGTGTTTTGAAGAGTTTTGGGCCACACTGAGAGAGAGATGCAGCGCTAAACTGTTGCTGCAGTTTTTGTTTCATCGTCATTTGGCCAATTTCAACAGCTGATTTAAAATCTCTTTGACGTTCAGCCAAAGATTTAATAACGATGTAAGAGAAACCTGTTGTTGACATTTTGCTACTTCCACACCTCCTGTAACCGGTCTTAAAGAAACGTGTCATCTTCATATATTCCACTGTGGCTCAGAGCTTTTTCCACAACCTCAGCGGAATAGTTTGTCTAATTTTGTTTAAAGATTTTAGCTACAAATCAGCAGCAGGACCTGTATATCTGGTTGGGCTTAATCTATAGAAGAAATGAATTCTCCACGTCTGAAGTTCGAAGAGGATTTTGGAACATGCGGCAGTCTGAAAATAGTGATTACCATCCAGTTGTTAATGACTAATTATGAAACATTACAAAAACAGCATAATTAATAAAGTGCCTTTGCCTGCTTCAGTCTGTTTCCATAGAAACACCAGTAGTCTCAGTTGAAACAATTTTCAATTATTTCAGGGTCACTATTTTCACTCAGTCGCTTTTGTTTGTATTTGCTTGTTGTGCACAGGAGACATTGTGTGAATATTAAATATGACAAATCTTTTGATGGAGTTCAATGTATAGGCTTGTAGCATTTAAGTTATATTATACCGAAATGTCCCAATATATGTCAGGTATGCTCAGAGTCAGTACTGAAATGTGAGCCATGCTAATTATTAGTTATGGAGTTGACTGCGGTGTCTGTGCTCTCCCAGCTGCCGGTGATCTCAGTGGTGAGGGAAACTGAAGCTCTGCTGCTGCCAGACGTTGGAGCCATCGTTACCTGCAAGGTCTGTTACGGACAAGCTCCTTTATTTAAGTAGTTCACATAAAACAAGATTCATCATAAACAGAACTATACATTTCAATCCTTTATTTAAAAGCTTTTTCTTCCTCTCAACCTTCCATACACAGAAAGCTAATAAATGCTGTGAATAATTTTTAGAAATATTTGAAACAGTATTTGAAGCACCTGCGACTGATTTGCAGCAGATGCTTCTTAAGAAAAATGTGAATTTCATCTCAATTTTAATCTATTGAGTGGTTAACCTCTGCTGAGGAATGCAGTGCCTATTCCTGTCAGCATCACTTTTTCCTTCCACTCAACTCTCCATGAACATGCTTAGAAACCGGAGCCTTACCCTCGTTGTGGACGGGGTCAGCGACTGGCTGCTTGGACGTCTGTTGCATTAGCAGTTTTTTTTTTTTTGGCAGAAACATGATCATAATTACATTTCTCTATTAAAACCTCTTTTTATTGGTTTTATGTGATATTTTCATTTTTTAGAGGAACTAAATGTCATTTAACTTATAATAATCAAAATGAACAGCTATGCAGACTTAAAATTAATCACAATGCTAGTGATGCATCTGGAAGATGAGACTGACGTTCGATTGATTTACAGAAATAGGTTAATCAACAGTGATGGATAATGTAGAGCACAGTAAACATGTTTGCTTTTGGACCACATGAAGAACTTTGACATGTAGGAGAACTTTATCTTCCCATGTCCAAACACAAAAACAAAACACAAAAAAATATTTTACGACTTTTTTCCGATTGCACAACAAAAATAGTTGTTGTGAAATCTTACATCTATTTTGTGCTTCAATTTAAAAGGTGACTGGCATCAACTCCAGGTTTGCAAAGGTCCATATCCTCTATGTGGGGTCCACACCACTGAAAGACCGATTCAGAGGGACCATCAGGTAAAACAGGAAGAGTCTCCTGGTTGATTTATTGCCTTTTCTGATGAACTGTCTCATTCTCTGTCTCATTCGCTCCCTCTGCGTCAACAGAAAGGAAGACGTGAGAGAGTCAGAGAAAGACAAGGTGCGCGACGATTGACGCTTTCACTCAGATGATCTCCCACGCTTCCCCTTCTCCTCATGTGTGAAAATATACCGAGTGTAAACTTTCCCCTCTTCTTCGTGTAGGTGGACATATACAAAAGCTTCAGACCTGGTGACATTGTCCTGGCAAAAGTCGTATCCTTTACTTATGACTAACGCGGTTATGTGACAGGTAAATTACTATGTGAGTGCAGAAACTGTACAGCTCATACCTCAGATTCCTCCTTTGTTACTGATTGACATTCCTAGACTGCATGCGACTGCTTCCCACAAATTAAAAGCCACAGCTGACAAAGGTGATTAACTGTTTTCATAAGAGCAGGTGACGAGTGTCGCAGTCCACTCATTAATGCACATTAATAAACCTGAATAGATTTAAAAAGGTAATTGTAGCAATAAGCTAATAATAAAAAAGGTAGTAAATTAGATTCATTACACACAGATGGATTTTTCAAGTGAATTCAGTTTCTCAAAAAATCCAACAGTCTTGAGGAAAGCTGCTGTCCAGAAGAGAGTAAATAACGGCAACAAAAAGTTATTGCTGAAGAACCTAGTTGTTCAGAACCCTGAATTCAAGCATTTTGATGGAAGGTTTTGTGGAAGGAGGAAGTGCTCCTATATGCCTGTCAGAGGTACAGTTATGACATAACTACCATTGTTACCCATAAACTCCATATTCATTTCCCAGTTCGTTACCATGTGTTAACTACGCGTTTTACATTTTCATCTCGACGTTTCTTTTCTTATGTGAATTTTAAGTATTTACAATTATTCTGCTTTTGTTTTCTCTGTTCCTTTATTTTCTTGTCAAGCACTTTGAGTTTACGTATAAATGGCGCTACACAGATGAACCTGTGAAGAGTTAAATCCTTCACCTGCCATGTCAGATTTCGCTCGGGGACGTTCAGTCTACCTACCTGCTGACAACAGCTGAGAACGAGCTGGGCGTGGTGGTGGCTCACAGCGAAGCAGGTAAACCTCACCGCTCAGCTGCAGCTCCAACCGGATCCATATTTTACAGATTATAAACACAAGGTGGCGCAAGCAAAGGCAAGACGTTTAGTTTTACGTAGTTGCTTTTTGTGAAAATAAGTACGGTTTTGAATTTTGACTTGAATTTGCAAGAATCTTGATGTTTTCTGTTTGCAGTTACTGTCAGCCGTGTCAGACTCCATTCTTGTTTGTTGGAGCATGTCACCGATGCATTTTTTAAAATGCTTTCCTACATACCAGGTGCCCAGATGATCCCCATCAGCTGGCGTGAGATGCAGTGCCCGCAGACCAACGCCAAGGAGTTTCGTAAAGTGGCCAGAGTTCAGCCCGAGTATCTGGAAGCCTGAGAGACCCTGAAAGTCTGTCACAGCACCAACAAGCGACTCCTTTCGTCAAGCGGCCTCCCAACTCTTTTTCTCTGGGTGACATGTGGTTCCTGGGCTACTTCTTATATCGGCTCATTAAGTGTCTTGTTAACGGCTTTACTTCTGCACGTTTTTCATTGGGCTGGATTGAAACCCAGAGAGCTCAAAGTTGATTTTTATCAAAGGTCCACAGGCCAGCGTCGGGCATATTCAAAGCCATCCTGAATTTATAGAATCGCATCAGGTCAGGGTTTCACAGTGGCGGTTGCCAAGATTTTACAGAATCAAGAAAAAGTATCATTTTTGCGCAAAGAGAGGAGAAGTTTCTGTTCCAAACGCAGGATTCAGGATTGTATTGATATGTATTATGGCAGCATCAGCCAGAACCGTCTCTGCCACCGTTTGGCTGGAAGATGAAACTGGGTTACTGGTAAAATCCAAATTTCAGAGCCACTTCTGCAGAGGCCAGATCTAAACTCTTATTGTAATTAAATGAATTATCAGCCCCATCTATTTTAACCCGGGGTGGATTTATATTTTGGATTTCTGGCCCTTGTGAGATTGGCACATTTTATTTAAACTGTCATACAAAAAATGTATAATAAACTAAAGCTAGTTATTGCTGGACATCTAGCAAAGTTTTCTACCAAATACGTTTTTCCAAACCAACAACGTGCTGGGGATTTCTAAAGTAATCTCACTGCTTTGAACAGTTTCAGATCTTCACTTACCACAATATGTAAAGCATTTAATTAGGAATTTATGAGGTAGATTGACACAAAAGTAGTGCGGTAAAGAGAAATGGAAAGAAAATGATACATGGACTTCAATACATGCTTACAAATAAAACATCTGAAATGTGTGGCGTACATTTGGATTCAGCACCCTTCACTTTGATACGACTTCCACCTAAAAATACAGAGCAACAAGTCGCCTTCAAAATCCTGATAGGTAAATGGAAGTCAACTGTGTGAGATTTAATGTCGGTGTGAATCCAAAGGAAAGCAGATTCAAAAGCGCGCCGCACCTTTCAGATGTTCTATTTGAAAATGTTTTGAAACCCATGCATCATTTTTATTTCACTTTTAAGATTAAGCACTACTTTGTGTTGGTTTATCATAATAAAAGCCAATCAAAATCCACTGAAGGTTGTGGTTGCGAGAAAATGTGGAAGCTCGCTGTACCTGAAACCATTTTATCATGATTTAGTTTAAATCAGCGGGTCTCAAACCGCATTCCTCGAGGGCCGGTGCCCTGCAACTTTTACGCATATTCCTTGTCCTCCACGCTTGAACTAAATGGCTCAATCGCCTCGCTAGCATGTATTGAAGCTCTAGAGATTAGCAGATGATCTAATATTGGAGTCAGGCGTGCTGAAGCAGGGAAACGTGTACAAGTCGCAGGACATCGGCCATTGAGGACCGGAGCTTGAGGCCGCTGGTTCATGGGGAAAATTCAGGTTTTATTTGGGGTCAAATGGAGTAATTCTGTTAAAAACGGTTCCATTAAAAATGAAATTTCTGCCATCTGAAATAAAGACAGGCTTCAAATACGAGTGCTGTGTTCTGAACTTCTACACTGCATCGTTTGGTCGATCGTAACATTGTAACACAGAACATGTCGACATGGACTGTGGTTCATGTTCCAGCCATGCACTAATGGTTTCAACATGGACAGTAATAAAAAGACAGACAGGGTACATTTAAAGGGCGCTTCTTTAACCTCGGTGAAGTTCTGCCGCGCTTTGTCTTTTACACACGCTCTCATTTTATACTGCTTTTATATGCGTATATGTGAGATGTTTATAAGTGTATGAAAGGGGAATCAGGTGGTCAGTCCTGCTCAGGGACGCTTCAGCACTCTGTTCCCCCCACCTTCTAATTGGAAGACGATTACCCTGCTGTGGGTAACTGGATGCAGTGTGTTAAAGCAACACGCTCACTTGAAGCTTTCTGCACGAGTAAGACTTACAGGGTGGAAAGTTTCTCCTGAATGGACCTTTTCTGAGTATTTAGACACGTCTTTCCTGACTGCTGTCTATTGTTCCAATACTCCATTAAACCCCATCAAAAAAATACTGGAACCCTTCATGATTAATTTACAAAATTAAATGAAAACAAATTAGTCTTAAAACCTTAAAGTGGTTGGAACTTGGAGTTTAATAAGACATGAATTAGCAGTAAGCATCTTTCCTGCAGATTATTGTTCTGTGGCTGATCTGTCCATAGGAATTTACAGAAAGATGATCCATGTTGTATGGCCTGTATTTTTTTGTATCTTTGCAAGACTTTCTGTATTTTTAAAGTGCAACTGGAAAGCCCAAAGCAACGTGACTTTAACAAGGCTGCTATGCTTGGAACACAATGAAACGATGAACGATTCCAGCACAATATTAAAGCTGAATGTCTGTGAGCCATCAGTAAAAAACTTGATTTTCTGCTTTTATTAAAGTGAACTTTTTCTTTTATTCTGTCCCTGACTGCTAATGTGCAGGAATGAAATTAAATGACTACCAGAGCATTTGTTTGTGACCTTTTTTATTGAATGTCAGCAGCTAGTCAAGTTGCTGCTCCGCCCAGTGTGTCCAGACATTCACATCTGTTTGAAAGGCTTTCAAACCATTCCAGTTTTTAACCTTTAAAAAACCCCCAACAATTTAGGTGTACAACACATTGTCAAATGGAAAAAAAGTTAAGATTGTTTTTAAGGATTTATTAAAATCATCACAATGTCTACAGAGAAATGTAAAAAACCATAACAGTCGACTATCCTAAGACTGGTATGTAATGCGACAACATATAATTTAGCACATTTCTCATTCATAAAATCTAATTTTACACACTGAGTTGTTATAAACTACAACCTTCAGTTGAATCAATACTATGGAAGTAAAAAACGACGACCTCCGTAGTTAGTCATCAAAGCGGACGGATCGAGACGCATTGATATCGATGGAGAACTTCTTATTGGAGGGCGCCGTAAACCCAAGTCCCGCCCCTCTGTTGCTGAAATCCATTTTCCGTGCGTGTGCTCGCTCAAACTGTCCCAGAAGTCCTTGCTGCAGATGCTGCTGCGCGTCCTTCCCCAGCGCCATGTTGGCTCCTCCAGACGCGGCCCCGGCCGGCTGGAAGCCCTTCTTGAAGCCGCCCAACAGGCGCAGGAACTTCTTCTGCTGTTGGGAGCTGTCGAACTGAGCGGTACTCCACTGACCCAAAGCCTTCCAAAGACAATTAAGAATAACATTTAGGCTGTGGAGCTGGTATTGACATCTGAATATCTATATTAGGCAGCTGCAGAGTCACTGGTTAGATGTCCTAAAAACAACAACAAAAACAGAAAAAACAAGTAAAAAGTAAAAATAAACATCTGATTCGTTCCCAAAAAAGCCAGAGAATCACTTGGCTTTATCATAAGTGGAGACAACTTCATGAAATGGAAGAATTTAAGGTTTTAAATGAATGATCAAAGGAATTGAAGAGAAATCCTGATACTGACTGCAGGTTTATCCGGTTTATGAGGTTGGGAAGCCGCCTCGATCTCCATTTGAAGAGCTTTTCTTCTCTCCTGTGACCAAAACATCGTATTAGACATCAAAATATGGAGTGCATGTGTGTTATAAAGTTAAAATCTATGTCAAGAAATAGTAATTCCTAAACTAAACATTCTTCAAATAACACTTATTTGGTAATAAGTAATTACATGGGGCGAGTGATCCACGATATGTCAATGATAGGATGTGTAATATAAAACAATTATAATTAACTTTACAGCTGCTCTTTGGCCCAAACCAGTCTTTACAAGTAAACCACTCTGGTTCACAGAGTTTGAAGAAAAATTATTCATCCAGCTGAAAAGGTGTGACAAATAGTGGGTCACTAAGAATCCTTTTTTTTCTTTTAACAAATACAAAGTTTTGCAAACCATGAATTGGGTTTGAATGAGTTTGGAATCGGTGAAAAACAATTCGGTCCAGGTTGAAACAGTCTCAATCAAAGTTGATCCTGATCCCAAGAAAAGTGTTTGAATTTTTTTTTAAGAAAAGGAAGTGTTTCATTCATGAACACAATCCCACAGCGGAAGTGATGCAGAGATGTTTTCACCTGATTAATGGCGACCTCATCGCTGTTTCCGGGCTTTGCTGACAGGAAAACGACATCGCCTTTGGGAAAGTCCTGAAACACGAACCCAGGCTAGTTACTGACCACTCTAGTAATTTAAAAACAACAGCTGAACACTTTTTTTTTGGCTCACCTGTGTGTCTTCCTGCTCTTCTTTGTTTTTTTTCTTCTTTTTCCCCGTAGCCTTGGCCTCTGTGTTCACGTCCTGACCGTCTTTAGCTGAGTTTTTCCTCTTTTTGCTCTTCTTGCTCTGCGGCTCAGCAGGCAGAGCGATGCTGTCCTCCACGTCCTCCTCTTTCACTCTTTTCCTTTTCTTCTTCTGTGGCTCCATCTCCTCTGCTTCGACGTTCCCATCTTCCTCTTTGGCTTTTTTACTCATTGTTTTCTTTTTGATCTTTACCTCACTTACATCTTCCTCTACAGCAATCTCTTTGATTTTTAACTTGTTTTTTTTCTTTGGGAGAATTTCCTCATCCTCTGTCGACTTTTTCCTCTTTGCTTTGATTTTGTTGTCCTTACTTTCCTTCTCTTTCTTCCTTTTTAATTTCACCTTGCTGACGTCTGTCTCTTCTTTTTCCACTTTTATCCCATATTCCAATACTTTTGCTGTTTTTTTTGCTTTTGTTTCACCAACTCCATTAGTAATTGCAGGAGTTTTCTTTTTCTTTTCTACAACTACCTCTTTAGCCTCAGCTGTCCTCGAAACTAAAACGTTGCCTTTTTGCTTCTTGGGTTTCTTGTGATTATTACTCCTGATCGGCATTTCCTCGTCTTCTTCTACCTTTATATTTTCTGGTTTGATTTGCACACATTTTTCCTTGAGCTTCTTCTCAAGGAAAACTAAAAGTCTGCCTTTTCCCTTTTTGGGTTTCTTGCAATTATTACTTCTGATCGGCATTTCCTCATCTTCTTCTACCTTCCTATCTTTTGGTTCGATTTGTACATATTTGTCCATGAGTTTCTCCTCTTTCCTTTTCTTTTTCTCCAATTTTCCAGCCTTCATGGTAATGTTTTCTGCTTGAATTACACCGTCTCCTGCCTGGTTCTTCTTCCTTTCATCGCCGTCATCCGTTTCAATAGTTGAAGAAACACCATCATGTTTCTTCCTTTTCGCTTTTTTCTCGTCTTTCTTCTGATCGGCTTCATCTTCCTTTTCTTTTGCCACCGTTTTTACTTTTTTCCTTTTCCATTTCTTTTTAATCTTGGCTTGGCTCCCGTTCTCAGCTGCGCAGATTTGGATTTCTAGTGAACTTATTTGTTCTCTCTTCTGTTTTTTCTGTGTCTTTATTATATTTGCCTCACCATTCTCCCCCTCCATCTTTGCTTCAGCACTGATCGTGCTGATTGTCTGGTTTAAACAAGATTATGCAAAAATAAATAAATAAATAATACTGTTACTTTGGAGGGGAACAATTAGATTAATAATAAAAACACATTTTGTACATGCCGGAGGTGTCAACACTGACCAGAGGTTTGGCTGGCTGTGTGGGCTGGGACTGCTCATCAATGTCCCTCTGCAGAGCCAGTAGCTTCTCCTGCAGCAGAACCAAGCAATAGATCTGCCTTAACGTCCACTATGAGTGCAGAACACGAACAACATCAAAAAAACAACTACCGTGTTGTCGTCGTCGTTTACAAGCTGTGGAAATTAGCCTGGAGCTGCGTTTACTCCATCGCAGTTTAACTGTGTGCATTAAGTCACAGTGTAACAGACTGCAGAGGCGTTAAAGAGACACTGAAAATCAGAACGTCTGAAAGATCTCGTTTCTATGCTTTTAGGTTCGCTACAAGGGTTTTGATTTCGTGTGTTCACTGATTGAAAAAAATAAACATTTGTGTCTCGTCTTATGTTTTTGTTGGGGTTTTTTTGCGTTTTGTCTCATCGCAACCACAAAGCACAATGTATTTTATTGGCATTTTAAAAGACATGCCAAGACAAAATAAGGTGTGATATTTTGTTTTGTGCATATAAATATCTAAAAAGTGTGGCGTGCGCTTTTTAAATCTGCTCTGCTCGTTTGATCCAGATTTCTCGTGTCTCTTGGGCCGAACTGTAGACTAAATCACGATTTTCCCGGAGCACAGTTTGTAAACACTCTGAAATTATTAGTGAAGGCACCATGTGTGGCAACCTGGGTTTAAAACCACAAAGAGATCCACTTTAAAAAGGTTGTGTTGACAAAAAGCGAGTTAGTCTTTTTTTTAAATTCAAATCAAAAAGTGCAACTTGGTTTTCTCACTCTTAGTCTTCATATTCTTGTTTTCTGAGGTTGATTTTTTATAAATAAATGCATTCTTCAATAATGAGTTTACATATTAAAACCAGAATTGGGAAAAATAGAATCAACATCATTTAAGAGAGTAAATGCTGCATAAGCGGAATTAACAGATTTTCTGCAGCCCTGTGAAAGGACAACAGTCTGGAAACTCAATCAATGTTTTATTCTTCGTCCACACTGATCCAGTTAGGAACCCTGCTAATTAGACTCCTGAAGGCGAATGATTGGATTCTATGTTTGTAAGGATTTTACATTGAAAATAGTTTTTCACACTTTTATGCAAAATTTTATGTTTTAATGCTTTTAGAGGTGTGCCGATCGATCGGTAACCGATCATAATCGGCCGATTTCCGTGAAATCGGTGATGATCGGGATCGGCGATCATTGGCTCTGTTGCCGATACCGATCACCTGCATCTCATTTCCCAGCCTGTCTGTCCAGCTGGTCTCTTCTTTCCTTCACACGGCGCAAACGCTCAGCAACAAATCCTAAGCGATGTGAAACTATAACGCACTGAGTGAATGAGGATGTTTGCGTGTTGTGGCGGAAAATTGAAGCAGGTCAAAATGCATCAACACAACGAAGCTAATAGACATAAACCTGTTTAAAGCGGCAGCATCTAACCTAAAAAATACATTTTATATACGTATTAAAACTTCCTCTGCCCTAACATGAGACAGATAATCTTTAAAAAATAATCGATCTCCTCCCTGTTCTGCATAATTACTCCGCTTAGTCAGAAACAGCAAATCAGAACTAGCAGTAACCAGCTAGCCGCCATGCTAACAGGATGTTTTCATTCAGTAACTCAGGATTGTTTATTGTAATGGATCCTGTTTTTGCCTTTGAATGTTAAGTTTTATACTTGAATCTTTTGTC
>CAEGAF010195137.1:0-20032 GCA_903067075.1 Micropoecilia bifurca
TTGGACTGTGGGAGGAAACCGGAGAACCTGGAGAAAACCCACGCATGCACAGGGAGAACATGCAAACTCCATGCAGAAAGGCCGGGGCCGGGAATCGAACCCAGAACCTTCTTGTTGCAAGGCAACAGCTCTACCAACTGCGCCACTGTGCAGTACCCTTAGCAAATAAATATGTAAATAGTAAATAGTAATAGTTTGACATCCATAAAACATTACTTTGGCAACAAGAAAGTATTATCCAGAAGCTATTAGATGAAACATGGATTTATAGCAGTTGGGTTCACAAAAGGATGACGTTTCCCTCAGATCCTCCCTCAGGACTTTATTTCACATATTGTATCACTACATATTATTGGCAGGTACAGTAATAAAACTAGAGAAATATTTATGAAGACCACTTTGATAAATTGCAAATATTGCCTTCTAGAAGCAAAGTATTTTTTAAAAATGAGTGGTTTAATACTTTTTCTTGGTTCTAGATAAGCTTACGCTAAAATAAAGCTAAGAATTTGTTGTTGTTGTTGCATTAAGCACCACTGCCTAGTTACCCAAATAACCCTTTGACTATAATAAAAAACACAAAAACACCTGTTTCCCAGACTAAAAATATACCCTGTCATAGTAGTTAGTTAGTAATGGCCCATTTTGCATGTTGTTTTAACTGTACAATTTATCGGCTTTGTAGCTGCTTCTCAGTTCAAAGTAGCTCCACTGCTCATTACCCATATTCCCAGCACATTAGGCTGTTAATCCACAGCTACTGTAATTAGCACCATGGAAGCCAGCTCGATGTCATGTTTCTAAAACTAAGGATATTATGCTTTATTTTTTTCTTCTTTTTTTCCAGAGGGTAAATGAAGGATGAGGCAGAGGTGATAGAGATGAAAGAGAGACTGTGAATGTATTTATTCAAACGTAGACAGCAGGAACAAGTGCAGAAGCTGAAAATTATGTATCGTTGAAATATTCAGTTTATGAAGGTAGAGAGATGTTGGGCATCTATTCACTCGAACGAACGTTTGACTAAATGAGCTATTGAATCTTTCCCCTGGACCAGCCACCGGACATCATTACGAATCGCAAGTAGGAAATGTAGTTTTGTTTATGTGTCGGAGCTGAAACAAACAGCTGAATTACACAATTCAATGGTCTTTCTTATATACATGTTTATTTGATGCCTCTTGCTGACGACTTGTTAATTTGTGTGCCGAGATTGTTATTTTCACTCTTGATTCCTTAATGTTGCAATCTGTTTGAAGTTATTTGTGTCTAAAGCAGTGTTTGAATGCACTAAAAATCAAGCTATGCACTCAAATCTGTGTTCCCCACCCTTTTGTTTTCATTCGTTTCTCATATGCACTCATTCTGTACAGACTCTGAGCAAGGTCTGAGCATTTGTTCGAGTTTTTATGACTCTTTGTTCCAAAGTAGCCTATAAGTCTGGACCTGGAAGACAATCCCTCCAGATCAAACATCAGCCACCCTCACCCGTTCTGAGATTTTACTCTGATTTCTATTCATTTAATTAAAAGGTACTGTAATGACCTCTAAGATTTGCATATTTTACACTGCACATTAAACACAAGATGCAAGAATTTTATACAAAACATAAGTCCCTGCTGTATCTATGGAAGACAAATATCCTCATCATAAAAAACTTTTTTTAAACAGTTAATGTAAAACACAGAATTTTTATTCTGTGCAATTATTTGTATTTGATTTTTTTTTTACTTTACTGCAAAACCACCTGCAGGAATTCAGGTGCACAGAATAGGTCTATGGTGTATTTTTCTATATTTTACCAAATAACTTTTTTTGTTTATTGCGTTATGTTTTTTGTCTTGTAAAAGACTTTGAACTTCCTTGTTAAATTATTCTATACAAGTAAACTTGACATGGAAAGTTTATTTACAGACAAAAATATAATTCAGTTTCCCTGAAAATTCAAATAAGTTCAAAATAAATATCAACGCCAATGGAAAAGTAATCTTGATTATCCTCCATGTTTTTTCTATAAGGTTTACAGAAAACCAGTTACTACCAAACAGTGACATCATGGTTATTAAAGTGGGTGATGGGGCTTTTAGCAGTGTGGGGAAGAGTCAAGTCCTCCTGGAAGCAAGACCAGCTTCAGAGTTTGGACTTAAAACGATGTAGTGCAGACCAACACCTGCACATAACATTGGTCCCAAATAATTCAAACAACGTCTCTTGTCTGGAGCAGCTTAACACAAGGAAGGGGACATTTGTAGCTCATGTACTGGATAAGTCTCTCTGTGTAGTGGTTTTTGTGGTTATTGCACAATATTCCCCACCTTAATCCTCTCAATTCTCATGGACTGTCTATTGACCAGCTCTCCAACTAACAGGTCGGGGAAGTCTCTACAGTATAGATCCTGGGACTTTTACTCCATAGATAGCCTAGAAGACCTTCCGTATAAGCTGGCGGCGGGAAAGACGCAACTAACCTTTAACTGCCTTGCTTGAAATAGGAGTAGTCGGGACCATTTTTCTCCATATTCAGGCTAGAAGCTTACTTCCTCTTTCTTCAGGAAACCTGCTGGAAGCTTACTTCCTTACTTCCTCTTCCTTCAGAAAATCTGCCCTTCCTGTTTCATGGAACTCTGAACTCATGAGTCTCACTCTGCTGTTGGGTCTTGATGTCAGTTCTGTGATTAATTTCAAAGACAACTTTATTTATTGCTAGTATTAAATTAAAATCTCCAGCATGGGGAAGTGGGATGATCTCGGCACCCCCTCGAGGTCAGACCTTTCACATACCAACACCCTCCTGTAGGTATGTGTCCTCATCCCCTGGAAAGAGAAGATGGTTGTCTGGATGTGAAGATCCTCCATCATCATAAAAGACTCAGCAGTCTGGGATATGAAGATGCAGATCCTCAGTCGTCACCAAGGCCTCAGCAGTCTTCAAAACTCCTCTGCTCTTTGACACTTTGTTAATCTCTCCCATCATTGGCTCAACTTTCCATAAACATGAATGGTACAGTAATGTGAGTGGCCACTTTCTTTGGCAATGAGCAGGTGTTATTGTCTGTCTGCTGGGCAAATCTCAAGTCAGGAGTCTTCCCCATGATTGTGTAGGCAGTAACATTTTTTTTTCTAATTGAATGCCCACTTTTCTATTAGCTTCACGTAATGTTCAAATTTACTCAGAATTTGAAAGCAGATTTTCACCAGCTGTAAAGCCATATTCATCAAAAATGAAATATGTCGTGTATAAACCTGCATTTCTTGTGAAATATCACTTAAATGTAAAAAGATCTGAACTGTAGTAGAGGAAATAGTGCTTTGCAAACACAGGACCTAAAAGACCTAAATCAGCTTATGAAGTTAGAAATAATTATTAAATGTCTGTGTTTTATCCATAGAGGTTGTGACTTAACAAGAAGCTGTGTTCATTTTTATTATTAAACAAGTACCCAACCAGTCTACAGAGCTTTGCATCAGCACAGTAAGCACTACATTTGGGTCTAGTCTTTTCATATCAATTTAATCCATCCAACCGACCTCCTAATCTAATCAAAGGGCCAGTGGATGACAGGTGGTCTTTTCATCAGTGCACCTAACAAGTACACACAACAATAACATGACTGCAGCCAAACAAGAGGATAACAGAGTTGTACTCTGTACAAAAAGTCATGATGAGTGGGGGAGAAAAAAAAATAATAACACTGGAGATTAAGTACTCAGAGACTGAGGCGGAAGGGTAAATGGGGTATGCGGGCAAATAAATGTAAATGTAAAATAATCGTAAGATTTTCTGTAGGATAAACCTTAGCCTGGTTTATTTATATATATATATATATCTGAAGAATTTGGACACATTTAAGGATTTTTGAATCTGATCCAAATCCTTTGTTGAAATTAGATGAACCCCAAGTTTGAAAGGTGCAACTTGATCCAAGCCATTTGTGGATTTTACTTTGTTCACAGTGACAACATAATTCAGTCAAATAAGTCAGTGGTCCCCAACCCCCGGTCCGTGGACCAGTACCGGTCCACGCAATAAATAATTCAATATTTCCGTTTTATGTGTTATTTAAGTCTGAAGGATCTTTTATTTTGAAAATCCTTTAACCGGATGTTCTCGGCGCGCTAACACCGAGCCACAAGCAGCAAAATGAGTAAGAAACATATTAGAAGCCTTTGGAAAGTCTCTTACAGATAACACCCCCCTCCCCTCCCTGCCCTCCGCCCCTCCGTCAACAAAATTTCTTCTCCCCTGGTCCACAGTGGAATTGTCCGAGTACTGACCAGTCCGCGGTAAGAAAAAGGTTGGGGACCACTGAAATAAGTTACTCCACTTTTTACACAATGGAGGAGGATTTGTAAATTATAATGAGGGATGTGGAGTTCTTTGTATTTACCCCATTAAAGATTTCTTCCATACATGTTTCACATCATGAAAAAAATATTAGACAAAAACAGTTGAAATCATTTAGTGCTTTTCACAGCAATGTATATAAAAGGACAATATAGTATTAAATTCACAAACTAAATAATGCATAATCCTAAATTACATCAGGGAGGTGTAAGGCATTCTCTTGTACTTGACATAATCATAATCAGATTCAACTTCCACTCCAGCAAAAAAATTATTTTTTGGTTGTCCACACTCAGCTGTGGGTTGTTCTGCCAGACATTAGATTTAATGCAGTTCATGTACATATAGAGGTCATACTGAAACTGTGGCATCACTGTGACTAATGCTTTTCATTTGAGCATGAGATAGTGTGCATTGTGTGTCATGCGGCTTACACTTGACAATTTGTTCACCATGGATTAAAAAAATGGATTCAAAAAATAGATCATCTATACTTCCCATACTCTTAAAAGTATGTGCATCTCATAGGAACAATTAGCAATACATGTGTCCCAAATTACTTAAATATAATTGAGCAATGGAGAATATGAATGTCACTGTGTTAACAAAAATAAAAATAATAATAATAGTGCTTATTATTATTATTATTATTATTATTATTATTATTATTATTATTATTATTATTATTATTATTATTATTATCAAATATAATTCTGAAGTCAGATCATTGAATGTAGAAGGAAATATTGTAGTATGTTATTTAAAGTTTTTGTATATTTTTTAATCCAAGTGCCCCATAACAAACTGATCTGCAGCACAGAGAAATCTGCTTCATGGATCAATATATTTCAATTGCAGAGATCCGTTTTTGTGATTAGTCAGCTAAGATTTGTCCTAGTTTTTATGTACTGCGTCTCAATTAATTATTAAGCATCCATGTGTTTCAAGTTCATATAACACTGACTGACAGGTTTTTGGACCTATCATGTTGCTGGCGACTTCATTTGCTTCCTTCTTCCTCTGCCTCTATTGATCACACATAAGATATGTGGTCTGGAGACATTAAGTAAGGATTGTTTCATTGCTGAATATTTATGTCATGGATTTGCTAATAAAGTGCAATTCTCTCAAAGTGAAGAACTTGCACCACAGATCGTTTAATGCTGTGCACAGCCTGGTCAAGGAAGAGAGGAAAGCTAAGCCTGGACTCTTAAGGAAGAGTTTGATTAATCTCGGGAGCAGCTTTCCTGTGAAAGAATCACAAATTTTTTGGTGCAGTTTAAAAGGCCTTAGGCATTTTGTGAAAAACAAATGGTATACAATTTCTTCAAACTTTGATTGGATTTACGAATTTGCATGGCTAACACACAAGACAACACACAGACATGTCAGTGTCTGACAATGACAAGCTAAACATTTTTCTGTTTTAGGACAGTTTGGATCACTACAACTATTTCATTACTCTTAATGCCATGTATACACAAGTACATTTTTGTCTTAGAGAGGTTCTGAGAAATCATTTGTTGACCGGAATCAGATCATGTCTTTTGGGTGCATTCACACCAGACCTGATTAGTTCGCTTTAATCAAACTCTGATTCGTTTGTCTAGAAGGTCCATTTAGTTTGGGAAGGATAAATGCACAATCAAACTCGGACCAAAAGAGCAAACTCGGCCTACAACCCTAGGTTCCAGTTCAGTTGGCACTGTTCAAATGCATATGTGAATGCAAGCGGACTAGAGTCCGCTCGAAAGTAAAAAGCAAACTACAGTGGAGGGCATTCTAGGCCGATAGAGCCGAAATGTGAGTGTCTAGCACTACAGGGACTATAGGCAAAAGAGAAATCAAGTGATTTATATCATTTTCTGCTCTGTGGGTTAATGAGGATGAACTAATTGCATTGCTTGTTTGTAGAACGTGGTGATAGTCATATCAAATAGGATCAAATATTTCATAAAGGAGTCATAGTTTAAATCTTAAACTAAATTTAACAGCAGCAGTTATTTACATTTAATTATTGACCAAAATAAAAGAAAAATTCACTTAGTGCTCATCTTTACAGAACCGATAGAAATTAAACCATTTATAGAGTCATGTCCTACATATCAAAACATCATCAATTTTCCCAGCTTTAATTTAATTTTGTAGAAATCAGGTGAGAAATAAAGGCCCAACAACCATTTTTGTTTCAGATTCCTGTTCATCCCATATTGGAACAGTTTGGTTTTGTGTACATGACTCAATGCACAGCAATGCCACCTGCAGGAGCTGGATGGAGATGTCTCATGCCACCCCACACCTGTTGCCCATATCAGAAACTGCCACTTCAGTGTAGTGTGAAATCAAACCACACCAGCTGAAAATGTAACAAATGTAATTTTGCCCCCCAATCGAACCGAGTCTACAGAACTATTGTGTGAAAACACCCTTAGACTGATCTGCCCTAATTGATGAGTGGCATGTCTGAAACCTAAAAAAATATATATTTATTTGATTGGTGATATGTCCTTTTGTGATAAGCTACTTAAGAGAAAACTATTTTTTTATGAAATACTAAAGTATTAAGGCGATCATTCAGGCTACTGAAGAGCAAGAGGGAACAAAACCTGAAGTAGGTAGAAGAAAGTTTAACAGTACAGCAAAGTTGCCTTTTTCTCCATTAGGAAGATGTTGGATCTAGTAATAATAGGATTTATATTAAGCTTACTTCAGGTGGTGAGATGTACCTCTTCCTCTCTTTGCTTCCAAAATACCTCAGTCCACTCAGATCAGGATGTAAAAACAACTGGAGGTGTCTTGTGGTGTCTGATAGAATGTTGCAGCATGCAGTAAATGTTAAAATAACAACCACATGAGAGTTGGTATCACGGTTTTTCAAGTATTTTACTGTGATATCACAATCAGTATCAAGATACTTTACTCATCAGGTGTTGGTTGTAATGTTATGAAGGATCAGAGCCAGAATAAGGAGTGCATTTATATGGAAGTCTCCATGTCAGGCCATAGGATTAATGACACAGAGCATTTCAGTTTCAATGAAGAATTCCAACAAGTCTTATTTATCCAATAATTCCTCATGTCAGCATGTCAGAGCTCAAGGACAAGTATGGCAAAGAACCAGTTTCTCAGTCATTTAGTTAGTTATATCTGGGTATAACAACACCTCTGAAACATGGAGGGGAGAAGGTACCACCAAAGTAATTTCAGAGGCAAATTTCTGATTCAAATGTCAAAGTATATCTTTAAAAAAACATTACTGCAGTAGCACCCAGTCTTTCACAGCGCATACCAAAAATAAAAAAGTCAAGAGATTGCAACATCCACTATGATTAGTTAAATTGAGAATTATTCAAAACTACATTTCTGCTATGTTGTAAAATAAAATCCTTTATTCGGTTCTCTAAAGAAATGTGATTTATCAGCAGCAAAGTGGCAGGCCAATGGAAAACACACACACCTCTACAAATTGGTAGTAATGAATAAAACGTTAACAGTCTGTACAGAAATGTCAAATGCACAGCAGAAAGCCATAGTTACAAAAATACATGCAGATTCTTCAAAAAGAAGATTTTTTTAAAAAAAATAGTTTACTTTTGCATGTAAAAAAGTACGACAGCAAATGTCAATCTTCTGACTTTAAATTACTGATACTTCTAAGCAGAAGTTGGCTGCCAAATTTGTCCTGAAATATCCAGGTGAGACAGCAACTCCACCAATGAACATGCACCTATATATTTTTTTTCTCATGTGCAAAAGATATGTACTAAAATATTGAATTAACTAGTAGTTTAAAGTCAGAGTTCGATAGGATTGTACGGGCAGTCTGTCCAGAAAAAAAGCTTAAATTTATGCCCAAGCAGCATTCAATAAACACAAAAAGACACATTTTAAGTTGCAATTTATAATTTTATTCACACTGTTAATACATGTCCTGAAATAAGTGCAAACACCACGAATGCATAAAAGCGTATAAATGTTGCTTCCAACAAGAGGTCATTGTTCATGGAGAATATGATTCACTGCTTCATTAGCAAATATTGAAGAGCCACCTCAGTTCTACCATGAAAAAGGTTGAATCATTCAAAAATAATAATCACTAATACTACTTTTTAGCGTGAAGCAATTGCAACTCCAGTAGAAAAACGTAATCGGTCATCTTGAATGTAAAGTAGACGGCTAACAATGGTGGCTAGCATCGTTAGCATCGTGCCTTTGCTAACGATGCTTATAAAACAGAAAATCCTCGAGATAATGTGCATTTAAAGATGAATAAAATACGCTGAACAAATTGGACAGTTTCACACGTTCCACTTTGAATTATGCCCCCTTATTTAGAAAAACAATCAAACGGAGCCGTGACAACTGAATTAATTGGCTTCAAAATTCTAGCTAATGTCCAAACTATGTTTCCATAAAAACAAGTCAGAAGCAATTTTCTTAACAAAAATGAAGATTAAGTTGTGCATTTACCTCGCGTTTGCCTTGAAAAGAGGTTATTTTCTTGTTATTCCTGCTGTAGTGATTCTGCAACGTGCGTTTGTCGCAATTACGGCGCCTTTTGAGCCTTTTTCCTGCTACCCACAATGCAACGAGGGGTCAACAGAAGTGTTTCCTGTAGTGCTTACTGCAATGCATTGTGGGATATAGAGTTTTTTCTAACACAAAACGTAATCTTTTGGGTAGGGGGGGTATGAGCGAGCGAGTGAGCGTCGCTCCTTCACCCTGACGTTCCTTCTTTTGGGGGGGGTTCTATTAAACTCGATATAGAGCAATTGGTAAAATAAATTTAAAAAATGTTGAGACAGAAACTGAGCTTTTAATATGGAAATCTTTTTTTTTTTTTTTTTTGAGGCCAAAAGGAGACAGATTGTTGCCAGCCAAGCTTCAAGTCTAATAATGGCAACCTCCTGTAATGCATTCCTTTACCAGGTCCCTACATAGGTGTCATCATGGAGCATTGAGATTTAACTCAAAAGTGAAGTGCAAAGCTCAGTACATTTTTGTGATCTGCAGTTTTAAATAAATTCTTCAAAATTCATAAGCAGCCATATCAGATTGCAGGGTTACCTCTGTTTACCCTGATCAGTTTTTTAGTCCTCCTGTTGTATTTCCATGCCTGCTTTATTGTTACAGTATGTGTTTATAGCTTTCTATCTTGTCTGGATGCTCTTCCAAAGGAGACATTTGATTTTAATGAGTTTTTTACTGGTTAAATAAAAGGAAAAAATAAAATTATGAATTACATATTTTATTGGTAATAATTCAATGACCCATATAAGATATAGAAAACCAGGAAATGAGATGCATTGCCAAACTCATTAACCACAAACTGGAGGTTTACTTAGCTGGAGATAGCTACTCATGTATGAATGGTAAACATGGGTCATTTTGCTTCCTCTGGAACCAACCAAGCTAGACTAAGCTTATATAGTTTTATTATTACTATAGGACGTGCGTTAGTCATGAACTCCTTCTTTATTTGCCAGTGCTGAAATTAGGCTTGTCAAAGTCATTTATTTAAGATGGATTTTTTTAAAAAAAAGCTTCAGAGTGTGAATATAAATAACAGCAAAAAAAACATCCATAGAATGAAACATCTGATACAGTAGCATTGATTTGCATCTTCATTCTGAAAGGACACAAAACAATTTTTCATCCTGACACAGTTATGGTTCACGGTTGACATTTACAACTTTATGAGATTCCATAAAGAGGCTGAATGGGATCCCATCAAGGTGCCACGTGAAACTTTTATTCTCTTGGAAAAAATAACATTTGAATCTGACATGACCACCTAATTTTCCTGAAGCCTATAAAAACAAATAATTATAAAATAGAATTATCTGATCCATTTAAATACCACATGTACATGATGACAAGGTTTGTCAAGCTACTGATATGCGTAGGATTTGAATGCACACATAGAGCACGTGTCATATAGAAGCCAAGTAATGTTTATTTTGGGAGACGTGTGTCTGGGATTGCAGTGAGGCACATAAAAGTCGCCTAATGTGGGTTTTTGCCACAGAGGAAGGGGTTTTTAATGGGGAAGGAGAACGCATAATGGGATAATAAAAGACATCATCAAATGAACCTTCATTTGATTTTCATTGCATTTGGCTCATTGACTGGCGTCAGCAGCCAGGTTACTCTGTAAACACCTCTTGGATTGTAGTCTGTGGTCATGAGCATGGACCTTACTTGTGTGTATGTGTGCGTGCGTGTGCGTGTTTCTATTGTTAATTGTGTGTGCAAGTCTGATTCAGAAAGTAGTGGCTTAACACGTCTATAGAGTTCACAAAGTTCAAACAAACCTAATGTTTCATTAGGTTAAAGGTAACTGGCCTTAGTATGTCAGTGCTTGTCATTTGTGTCACATAGATACAGGTAACTGTTGCATGTTGCCAGGCAGTTATTTAATTATTGATCAAGCGATTCATATACAAACATTTAATTACTGTAAAAACTAATCTATTTAGGATTTTATGTCTTACTCAAGAAACAGAGACTAAGACCACTGATTACAATTCTGAATATAATTATCTATGTTCGTAATATTCAGCCTATAAACCACATTGCCCATGGAAGTGTTTGTGTGTTTGACAACAAAACACCAAACAATTGTTTTATTCATGTTTGAACAGAAAGGAAGCGTCTGATTATACATGACATGATCCAGCTTTCTAAGAAATGCTTTCTGAGTGTTTGAAAGTTAAAGTACAATGCATGACATTGTACAGTACAAGGCTGAGTGAAGATTTGTAGTTATTGACATCGTTGATAAGAATGTGTAAAAAGCTTCCGTTTGATTACATTTGCTCAGTTGGGTGTAAAACATGTTAAGAAATGTTTTTGTCAAAATTGTCCTTACAAAAACGTCCAAGCCCCCTTGCTGTCATGATGTTTTACATCCTCTTTTGCCAATATGAAAGTCTTCTTTTGTAACGTTTAGCAAGGTTTTGAGCAAACATTTACATATGGGGTCAATGAAAATAGGAAGTGGTTTGAATAATTTATCACTTAAGAAATAGATCATAGGTCCAATGGTAATTTTCTGTAATGGTTTGAAGTAGGACAGCTTTGGGTAATTGATTTTGTTGATATAGTATTTATTTAGTAAACCCATCTGAGTCCAAATGAAAAAAAAATAATAATAATTTGAGCAAAGGCCCAGGCAGCACACACACTGCCTGATCAAAAGCTACATTTTTGCGTTTAGAGTAGTGAAACAATATTTTTTTTCACTTCTGAAAAATTGTTATCACTGTATAGATTATTGTTTTGTTCACATTAAGATTTAACATTTTTGCTTTTTCTTACTGCATACAACCTACATTTATTTTCAAAAACAGACATTTCCATAGATGTCAGAGAAAATGCAAGCATCAGCTCATATTGAAAAACATCCTGCTTTAAGCATCTCTATGTTCATGTAGCCTGACCTTCAACTGAAATTTGACTCATATAGAAAATAAAAGTGTAAAGTAAATAAAAACAGGTCTTATGCTACGAGAAAGAAATAGCTATTCTGTTAAGTGTTTTATTTTTTGTTGTTGTTGAAGAAATTGTCTTCAGTTTGCACAGGGTCAAGAGTGTCGTGGCGATGGGAACATTTTTTTATATCTGAACGTAAGTGTCATGACACCTCTGTTATGTCTGTAGAGTTGCAGCCATCAGTCTTTTTTACAGAGACAGCTTGAACATTGACAAAATCAGTGCAGCCTCCTCTGTCTTTCAGCTCAAAAACATCTGCCGCTCCCTCGTCACATGAAGCAGATTCTGCACAAAATGCCGTTCTAGTGTTCTCCTTCTTCTCAGAGAAGGTGCCACTTTGCCCTCTGTATCCATTGCGGATGCAGCTGCTTGGCAGTACATCTTGATTCGAAGACCAATGGCTAGAAGTTCTGCGATTAACCTTGTATCTTGATGGATGAGTATCAGAATCCAGGATGTAGCTATTCACCATTGTGTCACATGTCGAAACCTCTTTACTAGTTTGGGATGTCCGTCTGATGCTGATGCAGCTGAAATCTCTGCTGTCAATACTCATCGTCCCAACCCCGTTGCTGGTCGCCTGCCTCAGAATGTACTTGTAAAAAATCTTCCAAAAAGTCTGTCTGAACTCCCTGATGCGGTAGGCGTAAATAAAGGGATTCACCACAGAGTTTGCATGGGAGAGGATGATGGCGATGTTCATCACCCAGATTGTTGGACGCTCACAGTCTTTGCACAAGTGGTTGAAGCAGTTGATGATATGCACAGGAAGCCAGCAGATAGCAAATAAGCCCACAATAATTGCCAGTGATTTGGCAGCATGCACGTCCTTCTGCAGAAAAGAATGGGAAGAGTTCGAGGATGAAGGCCTTCGTCCGGGAACAGGGGAGAGTGAAACCGTGATGCTCATTCGACGGAGCTGCCTCCTCGCCACCAGAAAGATTTTGATGTAGATGACCAGCATGACCAACAGAGGGGTCAACACAAAGCCAAAGAAATTAAAATAGGTCATATAGTCCAAAGGAACAACTGATTCAAAAAGGCATTGGGTCAGACCTTTTGGGCAGCTTTTTGTTTTTGAGCTGTGAAGTGTTGCGTTCCGGCCTGCGCAACAGAGGCAAAACAGATTTAATGTTAATGTAAGAAAATCCATAGAAAGACTCTGAGAATGATATAGGATTAAAATCGGTTTAATTGGAAGCACAATACACAAAATACCAAGATTCATGAGTGTTGGTAGTTATCTTTTTACAAAAAATAGGCAAACCCCCCCCAGATGATTTCAATTAAGAATCCAAGTTCAGAAAAAGGGAATATAGTTTAAGTGAATGTTGAGGATGTTTTGTTATATTTGGAGGCTATAAAACAAGCTAAGAATAATTTGGCAACTAGACTAAAGGTCATGGACTTAGAGCACACAGCTCTGCATTCATTAGATCTTTTCCTGCCTTAAAAATCCCTTTTTCTCACAGAAATGTAAACTTTATCATCTGTGAAAAATTCAATTCTGTGTAAAAATAAATATTTTTTCAGCTACCCTAACTCTAAATTTCAAAATGTTTTTCGATGACAGAGAAATTAATGACAGGAAAAATGGCTACATTTGATTTCTCACCTGTGTTCCAACCAATCAGTGGAGTCATGCCGATCACCGCTGACAAAGTCCAGCACAGTGCTATGATGCACTTTGCTCTCAGCCCTGTTACCAGACTGTTATACCTAAATGATCGAACAGAGCACAAAGATACATTATAGGGCAGAAAGCTTTGCTTAACCTCTTTATGATTACATCACCCAGAGAACGGGTCAATATTTGTCAATTTTAACTGGATGTGCACTTAAATCTAACTGCATTATTTATTTATTAAAACAAATTGATGGTTTCTTAAAAGAAAAACATTACAGTAATCGGCACACATTTACTTTTATGGCCTCCCTTTCCTATTTATGGGTTGATGATTAAACACCCCACAATCATGAGTCATGAAAATGTTTAAAAACGCTTTCTTAAAATTGTGTTTCTCATTTTATTTGCAACAAAATCATTACCAAATCCAATTTGCACTTTCCTGCCTTTTGTATGCACTTCCTGCTTTAACACATTAGGTGCAAACACATTGTGATATCTCGGTGTTGTGCCTCGTTGTGAATTAGATTTCCCTTTTCAATAGGCAGTTCATGCATTTGTTTTCAAAGATCTTTGTAGTGATATACACAGAAAAATTCACCACACTAAAGAATCTTATATAACATTATTCAAATACATCTTAAATATTAAAGTACAAAAATAGTGGGGATTTCAAAACGACAAGTCTCTTCTTTCAGAAATATCTAATTAATGACAAACAATTTAGTGAAGGTTTTAGGAGTCTTTTACTGTACATTTTAGTGCCTATGTCAGGCTAAGGTTGTTCTGAAGTATTAGAAATATATTTTTGTTGTATTTCAACAAGCTTCAGAAAAGTTGACTAAATCTCAAGCTGTGCTTTAAAGAATCAATGTTCAGCATAATATCATTTGACCGGATAAAGTCTTTTAGATTTTAAACTTAGAGATGACTACGTAAATCCATATTCCATAAAAGGCATTGACATTGTACACAAAATAGGAAACTTATTCAACTTCAGCACCATTTGTCAACTAGGAAGTAAGGTGATAGTTTCTTGCCTGGAAATGTAAATACAAGTAAGAAATAGAAAACTAATTTGCAGAGGTGGACAGAGGAGTGACTGAATGTATTCAAGGATAGTATTAGTTGAACACATTTTTATTTGGGAAAAAGGGAAAAAAATACCCAACAAAAAATGACATCTGTTTGGTTTTATGTGGGTGTGTCTGCTTTCCAGGAATTTGTTTGTAGGTTAAAATCTACTAAAATTGTATTGCTATACTTTGTACCATGTTGTTTAATATATTTCAAATAATCAATAAAAAGTCAGTTGAAAGAAAAAACATTACTCAAGCGAGAATAAAAAAGAATCTGGCAAAAAGGCTATTCATGTATTGAGTAACTAACCATAACATCTGATTAAATGTGTAAAAAATGTGATCAAATGAGAAGATAAATGTATAAAATTATGTGCAAATTGTTTTATTTTAAAAACAAATAAAGTACAAATGAACGGCATAATTTCAAATTAACAAATTAAGGCTGAAGACCACATTTCAAAATCATTTTCTTATTCACAACTGTTGTTTTTACAACTTTCAAGTCCAATCCCAACCAAAGTGCATCAATGTAAAAAAGAATAGTGCACAATAGAGCAGCAAAAACACTCCTAAATGAACATTAGGTAAATGTAACCTCTGCTTATTTGAGCAGAGATGGGTAGAAAATATTTATCCCCCCAACCCAAGTCTCCACATCATGTCAAAAACTGTAGACAATTTGTTTCAGAAAATTGTCTTATTAAAAAGGCATTTATTTTTTATTTTGTATAAATTTTAGAGGCAAATTTATTCCATGCAGTCACTGCTAATTATTTTTGCTGAAGCTCCCAAACTTTTCTCGTAACTAAGTATGAATGAGAACATTTCCGAATATAAACAAATTCAGCTGGAAAACTAAAGTAAACATTCGTAAGCGCAAGTCCTTGAGTCATTGGTTCAAATACTCAACACTGTTACTTTGTTTTTGACTGGGATCCTGTGCGGGCAGGTTGGCAGGCTCATGGCACCAGTATTAGCACTCAGTACACACTGAAGCTATTATCCAACTGCTTATGCAAATGCATCACCTGTTGTGGCTTACAAGATGAGACTTCCTTAACAGGAGAGAGCAGCGGTTACTAACCAACCACTCATTGTTCTGTAAAAGCACCCAGATTAGCAACAAGGAAATTCAAGGTAGCACTTAATCAATATTGATTTAAACGAGTACTAAAGGTCACATTCTGCAACTTTACTTCCCCTCGAGGCAGAAAAATTCGTCATGGATGAATCAAGGTAAATCTCTCCAGATGAGGGTTAATTAAAGTTTTTTTCTGAAAGTAAACGTTTGCATGTTTCTGGTCTCACTTAACATCATGTGTTCTTTGCTCTCACCTGAGCGGATTCTTGATTGCAATATAGCGGTCCACAGCGATGGCCAGCAGACTGAAGATGGAGCTCTGTGTGAGCACGAGCAGAAAGCAGGCGATGAACAGGCAACCGTAAAAGTCGGCACAGAAACCCACACTGGATATGGATGAAAAAGGAACCGTTACTGAACACAAAGGCAGCCATCACAACAATTAGAAGAAATCACCAGTGGATGTATCTCATCCCGTAATGTAATATTTCAGCAGTACAACATTAACCCTTGCCCTAAATTAGATAAAAACGAGGAAATGATACCTAATTGTGATCGCGAAGGGAATTGCCAGTAGCCCCACAGCGATATCAGCGACCGCCAGTGAGACCACAAAGAAGTTGGTGATGTTCTGCAGGTTGGAGTTCAGGCAGACGGACCAGCATACCAGGGTGTTCCCAGCCACAGCCAGGAGAGCGATCAGCAGCTCCAAGCCAATATAAACCACCTGGTGGAGCTCCAGCATGGTTGTTTTTTCCTCTTTTTTTCCTTTCCTTGTACTTTCATCCCATCCAGTCAGCTCCTCGTCTTGTTTTGAGACACAACATTTTCTTGCTAGACCACATGGTATGACTTGAGACAAAAGGGATGGTGTCACATCGACAGTGAGGCAAAGCAGAAAGTTCCCAGCGCTAGCCTCACACGCGCGACACCGGATTACGCTCACACCGTTTACCGGTGGGCTGCTGGGCTGTTATTCTTCCTCTTTTTCAAGTTTTGTTCAGTGAACAGCGATACAGCTGAGGATGACGCATCTGAAGGGGCTGCCAAAGTAGAGAAGTAATCTGGAGAGGGAGCAGAGCAGAGAGGACATGGTGTTAGTGTGTTTAACTTGAATAAACAGATTACACTGTGTTCAATGGACGTGCAGTTACATGGACACACACACACATACACACACGTCAAAAAAGCCATCTATCACTGCATGACAAGGATACAGGGTCAAATCAAACAAGACAACAAGGGACTTTTTATTTTGGGGCAGTTTCCCAAAATCCCTCTCCCTTATCATTTGAGATACTGACATCCTTTTCACAGATAATTACACAAATAACTCAAACACTAACTGTTTGATGTTATTGCATAATCAAAGGAGCTTCAATAGAGTTCTTTTTAAGGAAATCCCTGCATCTTGTATGCAGATTAGGAGTTCTTACACAAACCTGTAACAACGTCAGCAAACATTAGCAATAATGACCTCAGAGATGTGAGCTCAACTGTACAAGATAAGGAGCAGAAGTAAAGCAAAAATAAACGTAAGCTCAAAGATCAGATCAGATGAAATGTAATAATTATGGGGCATTTCAAAAGGATTTAAATACATCTACAAAATTAATTGTACTTTAATGTTGGTTTTATGTAAAACATGCACATAAAACAGATGATTGAGATGAGGAGAAAAACATTTACATGATTTATGACATCGTTAACTTTTTCTGTTTTTGTTGTAAATGTTCTGCAATTGCTGCAAGTCCTGGCTAGGATTTTCTAGCAAAAGAGTTTTTTAATCTCAATTAATGGGATTCTAGTGGCGACATAAAGGTTAAATACAAAAAATAAATAAGTTAAAATACACTAAATCTGTAAGAGTGGCAAGAAGAAAATCATTTTTTTTTGGACCACCTGGCACTGGCTTTTATTGAAAGAGTAAAAAAAAAATACTGCTGTCATTGTTTAAGCCTAACTTGTTCTGCTAAATTTGCAGTTGATTCATGAATGAAATGATTCATTTTCCTTATCCTAACAATGTCAGAAAAAAAATGGGTGCCTTCTTCTTAATTTTCATCAAACGTCTATTTATATGAAGAAAAACATTTGCATGAACGATCAAGCAAGCAACATGCAGAAAAGTCTATGTCAATGATTTGGAGAGTAGTTCTTCAACAGAATCTTACCCAACAAAAGATGAAAAAATTGGAAAACGCACATTCAAAATGGAAAGAAACAAACAGAAGACCTGGATAACAAAACTAACAAGCAGAAAATATGGATCTTAGGAAATGAAACTTGAACCCTGTTTAATATGGTGTTAGTTGCGTTATGGTGTCAATGCAGTGAAGACATGGAGGTTTATTTATAGTTTCAGTGCAACGGGTAAATATGCCGAGGTGTAAAGCTGGAAAATTATGCTTGCTCACACTTCGACAATGACACTCGCTTTCCAGTGAAAGACCTTTCCGCTGTGAGATAATGAAATATTCTCTTGTTGCCGAGTCATTCCCCTATTCACAGCAGAACCGAGCTAAAGGAAAACCCAGAAAAACAAGAAAGAGCTAATTAACTTTCTTTCTCTTGTCCTCTGAGTCTCCCAGATGCCTTTTGGCAAACTCCAGTCAAGTGGATTTCTCATTGCCTCTTTCCTATAAAGCTTTGACTGGTGAAGAACCCAAATTTCTGCCATATAGGCTGCTAAAGATTGTAACTCCTTCTGAGTAGTCATAGCCAAGTCAGGTGTTCAATAGCACATTTCAACTACAAGGAAGTTCAAAGTCCTTACATGATACAAAAAAAAACACAATAACCATTTTTGAAACAAACAGCATTTGACAAAAATAATCATCATACATATGTCAGATATTTAAATCAACGTCTGTTTGTTGTGTCCTACATAAAACGGCCTGGTTGTAGCTTTCTTTAAATAATTATTTGTATTTTTCCATAAAGAAAGCTATGTTATTTTACTTCCACTTCACAATTATAAACCTGTTTTGTGTCCATCTATCATATAAAATCCCAATAAAACACACAGAGGTTGTTGGGTTTTTTTATATGTAGAAAAAAAGTGAAAATGTTCAAGAACTGTGACATTTGCAAGGAAGGGTAAGTAAGTCTGGTCAACACTTCTCAGAAAACAACTTATAAAGATGAGATGAGACTGCGGTGTTCATCAAACCTCTATTACCAATCTGAGATTTAAAAGCATCTGTGGAAAGCCTCCCTAATTCTCATGTAGTGTAAAACATGAGCCTAAGCATGAATTTGCTGTAAACATCCCAGGCAGTCCTGAACACCTTTACAATGTGCGTGCTTCCCATTAGGTTTCGGCTCACTAGTGTGTAATCTAACACTAGAAGCTAACTAACACTAACCAACACCTGACTCCACTGAGAAATCATTAAAGGGGAAAATGGCTCAGAGCAACAGTCAGTGCAAACACTGAAAATACAAAGAGAGAACAGAAGTTTGCACAATTTGCTTCCCTTTGAAACTTTTCTCATTCTGGTATTTTTAGACACTTAACACTTCATTATTAAATATGCCCCTCTGAGCCACACGCAAACGTGCAGCTCCACCATCAGTAATCCTGACGTGCAATCTGGTCTGCTATGGCAAAGTTCAACTTTTCCTCTGTTGCTTTGCTGTTTAGGAATTCAGAATCAAGGATTTATCCAGCTGCAGTAAAAGACCCCGTGAGGTTGCAGCAGATTAGTGTGCAAATCCTCCAGAGCATGGCGGAAAGCGAAAACATTTGATCAAAGTTTGCAAAAATATAAGAAAAGATGGTTTTCCAGCTGGTCTGACTGACAGAAAGAGAGACAAGAAGCATCCAGAAACTTTGATTATGCCTATGAGAAACAGAGGAAGAGGAGATAAGAAAACGCACATCCTGCTGGAAAAGATCTGCCACTGCCCTGTCAATCAATGTATCAGCTCAGCTCCAACAAAGTCCAAGGAAAACAAGAACAAGAGTTAGAAAAGAAATGCTTATTTTCAAGAATGAGAAAAGCTGCTGGTTTTGTGACATAAATGGAAACAGTTTTTTTAAGACGGGAGGAAACAGACGTTACAGAAGTTTCATTAACTTTTGGGGGGCGTTTTAGATCTCAGGAGCTCAACGCACTGAACACGGATGTTGGCAATAAAATATTTATTCTGACTCATTCATTGTTAGAAAAATATGTACAAGTCTGGTTAAACTATTACGGAGCCCCTAAGGGGACATGAAGAAAAATAAAAAAGGGAAGAAATCCCGACTTATTATCTCGAGATCCCGAGAAACTAAGTCGAGATCTCGAGATCCCGAGTTATTTTCTCGAGATCCCGACTTTTTTTTCTCGAGATCCCGAGTTATTTTCTCGAGATCCCGACTTTTTTTCTCGAGATCCCGAGTTATTTTCTCGAGA
>CAEGAF010195138.1:0-43096 GCA_903067075.1 Micropoecilia bifurca
CTGCAACTTTTAGATGTGCCTCTGCTGCACCACACCTGAATAGAATAATTAGGTCATTAGCAAGGCTCTGAAGAACTGATCTATACAAGGAGGAAGTAATTAAGCCATTTCATTCCAGTGTTTTGTACCTGTGGCACATCTAAAAACTGCAGGACAGTGGCCCTTGAGGACTGGAGTTTGACACCCCTGATCTAAGGGATTGTGACGCTTCATAATGTAGCCATCAAATCAATCCCCCTCCACATTAAATGCAAGCAAGATATTTACAGGATATTTAAAGAAAAACACATTTTCAAACTCAAGTCTGAAGTGACTTGTAGGAAACTTCATCACAGGCTTAACTCTCCATTTCAGTAACAACTCAATTTGATTAAAAAAAAAACTGCAATATAAACGGCACATTTTCTTTGCTTCAGATATAAAATATTTAAATGAATTCCTCCACTTGGTGTAATTAAAATTAGAATCAAGCTGTATCAATCCTCGAAGGTTAATTTATCTTACACGGTGAGTCTGTGGCGTCTTCCTATCCTGGGGATGCCTGTGGCCTCATGAAGGTTAATAAGCTGCTTTGCCTCAGTCGTAGCTTGGATTGGGATAGAGTGGAAAAGTTAAAAAGAGAGGCCAGGAGAGCAAAAGCACCTTAATGCAAATCCCCAAACTCAAACTAATCTTGTCAAGTCTTCAAAACCTCTGGTTTCTTATTTAAGCCGTTTTCCAGGCATGCGTGGACCTGTACTCTCCATGGAGCCAAACACTTATACACAAGTTCAACATCAGTCAGCCCTTCTATAGCTGAGAGCACCAGAGGTCAGGGGTCTGGGTATAATGCGGAGATGATGAAACACCTTCTGGAATACATTGTTCAGCTGTCTGCACGCCCACTCTGGATTTTAATGTTAACTGAGCCGGTGTTGCACTTTAATGCACTTGATTTGATGTTACATGCTGGAATATACCCGTATATGTTGTAAAAGCAAACGCTTAATTCCCATGACCCGGCTTCCATCCTGAAGTGTTACTGATATACTTTCCTTTCACTTGTGTGTGTAGGTGGAGCAAAAGTGCAATAGCAGTGCAACACCAGCCAAGTACACACAGTTTTACTATTTCTGATGGCTGACTGTAGTAGCACCGAAGCATCATGCTGTGCAGAATTTATTCATGCTTCTGCATACTTCCAACCATGTACATGTGTTTACTAAAACATGATAACGAGGGAAAAAACAAGTTTGAAAAACATTTTTAAATGGGGAGACTGTGAATAGTTTCCCCCCTGCTGCTACTGCTCCAACTAAAATTCACAAGCCATCAACAGTTTAATCTCTATACGTTCATTCACTGTATCTATATCGCTTATATTCTTAAATTTACTGTACAACGTCCTAGGTAGTAGCGTTTTATCCTAAAAAAGTGTTTAGTAACAGAAAGTACCATATCTGGGCAATTAAGTTTAAAGCTTCATTTACTGTTACTCTATTCTAATTCTTCAACTGTCTTTTGTTTGTTTTACTTGTAAAACAAGGAATATTAGACATGTTTTGATTGTAGTTGATCATAATAAAAAAACAGGACAGAGTATATACAAAATTATTGTTTTTCACATGGGCAAATGAAAAATACTATTTTTTAACCTTTGCAAGAGTGAACTTGCCAAAATACTAAAATATTTACAACGTATTCCAAGGTGACGATTGCATATTACCATAAAATAAAAGAGCTCTCTATAGCAACACATTTAAAGCTAAATTCAATATGGACGACAGCAATGTCCAGCTGTCACCAAGCTCATCTAGAGCCAAACTCCAGCAGTCTGATTTTTGAACAATTCCCTTGGAGTGTCACTGCTTCTTAGTGTTTTTCTTTTTTTTTGCGTTTCGTTTTTTTCGGTTTGTTTTAAGGCGACTGTGGAGCTCCAGCTGTAATCAGACAGCTCTGTCTAACTTACTTCTCAAGCTCTCTCGTCTGCGCATTAATTTCCCTCGCAGTGGTGCGAGAGGTCTTGATTATTTATATTCACGGAGGCACAATCTTGAACACAAAGAATTCAGGTTGTTTACCCGTCCTCCAAGTGCCATCACAGGTCCTCTCTTCCCCCTCTGTGCTGCTCTTTTTCTCTGCTCACTTCCTGCCCGGCTGTGGGAATGTCAACCCCCCCGGCCTATTTAAAGACCACAAACCAATTCCACCACGGAGGCTCAAAGACAAATTAAACTTAATGCCATGTAACCAACTCAGCCTGCAACTGTGCACTGTCAGGCACAGTGCTAGCCAGCAGAGAAATGGGGACTTGTGGGCACCTTTTTGATCAGTGTGCAAATCACGAGTCGACATGGTGTCAAATAAAAAGCGCTTCTGGAGATCGGAGTTAGACGACGAAACCAGCAGAGTTTCAGTTCGATCTTGCTTAAAGTGACATAAAAAATGCAGCATGTGGTTGATTTGTAATGGCTTGAAAAACAAATCTTCTGCACTCCTGTAAAAGATAGAAGAAGACCAACTGCTTAGGTGAAACAATAGCGATGGACCCCTGAAATTAATAAATAGTAGTAAAAAAAAGCAGACACTGCTGAGAGTCAATGGATGACTAAGAATGAATGTATAAAAAAAAGGTTTAAAAGATGCATTAATGCCTTAATATCTCCAAGATGCATTTTCTTATAAGAACCATTTTAACACTTTAGGCAATTTTTATCAATGCTAACTTTTTAAGAAATGAATAAACGAACAAAAATGTCACAACACCCTAAAGTGACAAAACTTTTTAATTTCCTCCTTATAGCATTTAAAATGTCCAATGAAACGCAGCAAGCCATCCATGAAGAGAAAAGTGAGCCATTACACATCAAGTATTCCCTATAAAACTCTCCGCTCTTGTACTCTTATTTCTGAGCTTGGATTAGATATGCACTCCATATTCTGCTGCCTGGAATCAGGGGGCTTATTTAATGAAGCTCCATTGGGGCTTTTTCATGCGAAAAGCTCCAGTGACAGTGTTGAAATTGTCCTCGTCTTAAAGGCAAGACCTATTGTTAATAAGCATCCCATCACTCAATTAGGCAGGCTCATATACGCTGTCTGTGCGGATGACGCATAGAATGATGCACTACGAGGGCAAGCAAAGAGAAATGCTTGAAGGTAAACATACTTTTTTTGAATATATTACGGTGGTATTACACTGATACAGATTCTTATTTATTAGGGCAATGGAAATATATTATCTGAGACATAAAGTTGCATCAGTAAATGTCAGGGAATGTTAAGAGGTAGAAGACAGGCAACATTGCTTATTATGAAAACTAGGCATATATATGAAAAAAGGGAACTTTAGCATTTGCAATTCAAACCAGATATTCGGTTTATACAGATATACTGTATAAACAGACACATAACCTTTTTTTAACCTCACTGTCTGACAAATAGGTCAGACCTTTTATGATTTAGGTTAGTTAGAATTACCTAAAAGGCTTTTTAAAAGTTGGATGCCAGAATAATAAGTGTCATAAAATGCATTTCAATAGTAAGAGAAAGTCAAGATGATGAAGTCATAGTTTTGTAGGCTTCCAGATAGTTCTCAACATTTAAAATACTTAAACTCAACCTTTCAGGAGGAAAGTTTATTCATTTTCTACCAGTACCAGTACACTCATCAATGTGGATCCTGCTGCTGACTCAAGTTATCAATTTTCAGAATCAGTCAGGGGTTAAAATAAACAAACAGGAAAGAAAAAGGTCATTTCTGAAATATGTAGAAATGTTCTGCTGTTTATTAAAGGTGCAGGTGAGAGAGAATTTCAGCAGAGGAAGGATAGAAGAGTACAGATGCTAAGTTTTCACTGTTGTGGTTCATCCTCTTTCATGAAGCATGCTGAATCTGGAGGAGTGATTGTGAGCATTTAGTTAGTGTTGAGCACCACTAACTAACAGTTTCAGTAACCTCAGCGCATTAATACTAAAGCCTAACAACAACATGGTATTTAGAGGAAGCTAAAGTGCTTTTTTCAACCATGTTGATACCCACCATGCGTCAATAACATAACGTGTTATATCCGCCTCCACAGGATCAAATGTGTTGCACATCAACCTGTACTGGTGCTCTTCAGGAAGTGATCCTCTGATGCAGACCTTTCACTCCTGGATTCAGTTTTATAGGTGTTGAGTTTTGTTAACTCTGTTGCTAATTTTGTCTAAAGGTGAGCTACATTTTTCAAAGTTAGCAAAACGCTAAAGTGCTAAATGACAAATTTGCTCTGCTATTAGAGTATTAGCAGATTAGTGGAAATGTGGCCAACACTGGGATGTATATTTGTAAGAAGACACACAGAAAAACTAACCCCCGCTAACTACGGTATACCACACCAAAGAATATTTAAAATGTCAACGTTATCATTTTCAGTCTTTTTAACACACAGTGTTTTACAACAAAAAGATGGAAAAAATATATATTGTCAATGTGGTTCCTATATTCTCATTTGTCATGAATCAGAATCGCTTCCAACAGCTACTGTATAAGAAGGTCAAAATGTTTTTTTTTAATAAAAATGACAGTAAATGGGTAAAACGTAAAGAGAAAATGTAATCTTAGCAGAAAAAAGTACTTTAGCTCATCAGAGGACTAAAACAATCACAAAGATATTAAAGAGAAACTGGCATGTCTCTATTTTCTGCTTTGTAAAACCAAAGGGAGCAGACATTAAGTATCAAAACAAAATATTTAGTTTCACTGGCAATATTTATTTTTTAAGAAACATATTTCATGAATATTACACCGTACCTGAAGAGACATAAAAGTTAGCAGGGTGTAGAGTTGGGAGGCTGAAAGCGGCAGGTATCAAAGACAGCTAATATTCAGAGGGCTAAAGTTAAAGTGCACTGCGATAGCCGGAATGGCTCTCATCTGAGAAGAGAAGATTAAAATCAGTGGGACATCGCAGCAAAGCAATATGAAGTGGAAAAGAGAGGAAATTTCTCTCTAACATACACTCCCTCGCTCTCACACAGTGGGGCGCCCCCACACACACATAATATAACCTCCTACAATAAACTAATTACTCGTCGTTAATATTTAAGAGCCTAATTTCCATTCATATGTAATATATTAAAAACGTGCAGGGATAAGCAAAGAAAAGGGCTGACCCTGAGATATTCACAGCAAGCTAACTGCTCCAAACAGAGAGAAATGAACATCAGAGTGTTTTCTGTTTTATTGAGACAAATGTCTCCTGCCTGCACTAGCAATTAATGGCCTCCCTTTTAAAATGTGGAAAATGGTACAATTTGAGGCCTTCCTTTTTTTCCAAATGGGATAATAGCCTCTTTGCCTTGTTTTAGGCAGTAATGGACTTTAAATGCAGAATGTGTGACTCGCTGCTTTAGAGACGAAGAAAGGTTATCGGATTTATTTAGTAAAACGTAGCATCTCTTTTAGGCATTGAAGACAGATTGTGAAAAGGTTAAAGGATAAAATTCAGAGCATTTAGGCGAGAGCAAAACTGATAAACAATAACAACAAGAGGGGGAGTCGTTCCCCGAGGCTGGCCTCTAATCCACACTCTTAAAAGCAATATGGCTCCCCATCCAGGGTGTCATGTGAAAAGGGGAGACTTCAATTGTGAACATGGCTTGAGTCAATATCAGCTCTAATTTTCAGCATATCTTCTTTAGTCATGCTGTGGATAGTCAGAAATATTTTTCACATAGCCAAAACTTTACTTTCAGGCTTCTGTAAATATGACAATAGATTTCAAATTTAGATTTAAAATAGATTTAGTCTCAACTTTGCTGAAAGTATGGATGTGTACAATAATTTTAAATTGTAAACATTTTTTTGGTTGGTTTTATATAAATTCAAGATTTATTTAGCTTATACATTATCATGAAAGATTTATTTTTATTTATATATTATATTTTTAACTATGTCTTTTCTCCAGCTACTTGTGCAGATTAGCGTTACATTAGCGATTTATGTATTTATTTATATAAACAGTCGCCTCCAGGTCACAATTAAAGCTAAAGTCATCACTAAGTAGAGGGGCCCTTTCTCAATTAACACAATCAATAATAAACAGCCTTATTCTTCTGGGAGATCATGGCAGGCCATCAAATCTAACTCCCAAGCATGTTGACAAAATAAAATACTTAAAGCTCATTAACATACACAGGCGCTAAAGAAAGGCAGACTATCCCAGAGTGGATTGCACTGTCTCTTGAGTTAAGCTTCAACTCATTAAACTGAGACCCCTATTAATCTGCAGCTAAAAAGACAGAGCTTCAATAAAAGTAGTTTTCAAGAGCGACGAGCTTCTCAAAATATTTTTTTTCTTTCTTTCTCACCAAGACATGTTGCCGATGAATTAATAAAGCTTAATGGGATTAAAATATTCTGAGAAGCATTCATCAGTGCAACAGTTTGCTTCATTTCTCACTGTCTTTGTGGACTGAACGGGCGCTTCGGGGACCAAGCCGCACATTCTGCTGGTTAGCATCAGCTTTCCCTGACTGAGAGGAGGCAGGGAGTCATGTGAGGTGGCCGACCACGCAAGAGTGTGTTTGATCCAGTGACCAGGTCAGCCCTGATGTTAACAGAGTTATTAGGCGACCTATTAGGGAGAGTCAGGGTGGCGGCTAAACCCCCCACTGATTCCATCATTACTGCCGTTGTTTCAGGGTCATTACCACCCTGCTGCTGGGGCTTTGTAGCAGGGATTGAGAATCTGCTGGTGTCTTCACCACACCGGCTCAGTGGGGAGAGTTACAGTGTGGGGGTTGAGTTGTGGGAACAATGATAAAGGAAAACGGGAGTCAAAGTGAGCAAAACTACTGAAGGATTTGATCATATCCCTTGGTGTGAAGGGGAGGATGATTGTGCAGCCATCACCTAAAGTAAGGCTTTAGCCAAGTTACATTTTCAGAGATGACCTTTAGAGCAGCAACACAGTGGGGTGAGGGAAAACACGGTGTTAAAGTAAAATCTACAACAAAAAAGCGAGAACAAAGTAGACAAGATTTTTGGAGTTGTAGCAAACAAAATGTTTGCTTTTTGTTACAGATTTTCGGTTTTTAGTGTGATCTGACGTGGTGATTCACATTTAGACTATTACTGTTTCATTTTCTAACAATCATGACACATAAAAGTAAAACATATTCATTGGTAGAACAAGTAGTGTGAATTGCGGGACTATACAAATTATGTTACTGATATTTATCTGATTTTTATTATACTCAAAAAATAATTTTATAGTTTTGTAAAGAATTATGTACCAGGACTAAAACCACATCCAGGCAAAAGCTGAACAACTCAAATAAGAAAATGTTAGAATGTGTGACATGATCAACACAACCATCTAAAGAGATTGGGACCACAAACCCGATTAATGAGAGATTTAGACAGTTAAAGAATGGTTTATTTCTATTTGCCGGGGATTGTTTCACCCACTGGACGCTATAGGGGCTAACACTTAAAAACTGGTACGATGACGCCACAGAGCGCTGGAACTCCAGTAGCACAAACCATGATGACACAAATCAATCCAAAGATCAGGTGCATGTAGCAAGGCTCAGAGACAAGACGAATCTTTGTTTTAGAAATAGAGAATTTTTCTTCATTTTTTAGAGCTATTACATATCCTAAGATTGTACACAAAACATATTTATTTTTATTGAAACAAGTAGAAATGTTACAAATTAAAATATGCTGAAACAATTTAAGATTTTTCAGGTTTTTGTTCACAAATCCAGAGTGAATGTGTGTTGAGAGCTGCAACTTGGTTTGCAGCTTTATTTGCCGTTAAGTCCTCCTCCCTCCTGTCCTTGTTATTTGTGCTGAGAAGCCCAGAAATCACCATCACAAAGTGGCACATGCCCTTTGTCCATCAGCAATTGATGTGGGCAATGGAGGAAACATTTTGGAGGAGCGGGTGTGTGAAGTTTGCCAACATCAATCTTGTTTCAAATTGAACCGCAAAGTTACAGCTGAATGGATTGGCTTTCAAATGCAGGAGGCCATGGCTACACGGGATTCAATCCCAGAGTGAATCTGATTTGATCCCGTGAGCCATACAAAGGCACAACCCACTGATTGATAAAGCGAAGTGAGGGGAGATGAGTGAAAGGAGTAAAAAGAGACTCAAGTCAATGTGGGAGGGTGGAGCGAGCGACGGAGAGGATGGTGCGTGAAGAAAAGGAGGAAAACAGATGAGAAAGCAAAAAAAAGGAGAAGAAGTCTGTGAAAGGAGAATAAAATAACACTTACCAAGACCAGGTAGTTCTACAGAGCCCATTTAATGGCTTACACAGAAATTGTAAAGATGTGAGAAAGTGTGGCACTGACAGAGGGAAAATGGAGATGTCTGTCTACGATAACAGATTTTTTTTTCTTCTTTATCTCTGTGTGTGGGTGATAACAATTTTATGATCACAAAGCACAGAGTCGCACCGGCGGTACGTCTAACCTTGACATCAGCCGTTGAGGCGTTCCTTCGACACATTTTAAAAGTTTCGCAAATATTTTTTGCTCACAGAAAAAGGGCTAAAAAGGAGTTACCATAGAGAAATTAAATGAAGCTTAAACAGGGCTGATGTTACAAACGAAAGCTAAAATAAGTTTACAGTTAAAAAGAATAGATATACTTTAGATTTGCGGTAAAATATGACATTTCTTCATAGCTCTAATTTTTTTTCCCCCAATAAATATTCAAAAAATTACTTGCATGTGAGGAATAACCCACCTTATGCATAAACTCATATTATTATTATTTTATTATTTTTAGTTTTGATTGAATCTGAATTCTCCCACTTACTGTAACTTCCTGAAACTCTGCATTTTGGGCGATTCAGAACATTTCGATTTCCATTCTAAGATTGTCTTTTACTGGAATTTTCTGTTATAGACCAGCAAACTTGAGCATGTGAAAAAGAGCGTCTGAATACTTGTGCAAGACCAGTGTGTGTAAGATGGACTTGCACTAGTCTTGATTTAATTTTTTTGGGAGCCGATATCCTAAATCTTAGAGCTATGATGGAAGAGAGGGTAAAGCTGTGCAGCATTTAATATAAAGAATACAGCTGGATGTATAAACTGTGCATTTCTTAAAATGTCAGTGTCATATTTTTTAGACAGGTACCCTGGACACTCAAAAACACAAGTGCATATGAACACATATTAAGGAGCTTAACAGCAAACTGGACTGTTTGGCATTTATTCACGACCCTTATGAGTCTAGAAAAGGTCCAAACGAGCCGCTGGAGGTAAAACTTTGGAAAACAACCAACAAACGAGCGTAAGCGCCGATAACGGTCGCTGCTTTAAGCTGCTGTTCTGCCAGCTTAGCTTTTACAGTCTTTTCCCACAGAATTACCATCACGATTATACCAAGCACATGTAGCATGGGTATCAACAGAAAATGTTAAAGTTATTGATAGCTAGAGAGCGTCATCCATCACACTAAAACCATCGATTTCTGTTTGTCAGCCCGCTCGACTCGGCTACCCGAATATCTTAAAGTAGCATTGGCAGCATATTTCCGCCGCGTCAGAGTCCCAAAGACGGACACGCTAAAGAAATAAATAAGAGCGCCACTCCTAGAAGACTGAAGCGAAGCCCGAAATCCCTCTTGATTATCATTTCTTTTCTTGGTAAAACTCATTAAACAGCAAGACCTATAAAAGCAGCAGGGGAGATGACAGTCTTGCATTCTCAGTTGTTTTAGAGGCTTCTGAGCGCAATAAGCGTCTGAAAATTGGGGGCTGTTAAAGCGATTCTTTTTTTTTTTCTTTTTATTAGTTTCTGTCACTGCCAAAGTGTTGCTTTTCAACAATGCCAGTAACAAGCACGAATCCCAAGGAGGGCGGAGATAACAGAAGCCTTTTTTGCTGCATTGTCTGAGGGCAGCTCTGTAGGGAAGGCATTTACACCTGCTTGCCTCATCTTTCACAATACACCAGGCCCCCAAAGTGTGCTTTACTTATAAATATCCACATCTTGTGGCAAAGATGGAACCATAAAAAGCAAAAGAATAGCTAACAAGTCATGTATGGGTGTGTGTATGTGTGTCTTTTCTTAAAAAAGGACATATCTCAGACAAATAGAGTCAGTTTACACCTGTGATTTGAAGTTAAATCAGTAGAAAGGCTTCCTGGTGTGTCGTTATTATAAAACTAAATCCTCAGGAGGTAATTCTGAATGGTTTGGTCTTACCAGCTAAATGCCTAAACAAATTTTTACCTTCACCAGCTTCAGTTCGGAGTTAAAGAAAGACTCCATGCAAACAGTTATGATAACTACCCAGGAGATTTGTTGACAAAACCAACCATAAACTCAATGCATTTGACTATTCAGCATGAATCATGAAACGCACAGGAGGAAAACAAATGAACTACTCCCTCATTTTAGGTAAACCCGTCTTAGCAGGCTTTCAGAGCGGCACCAGCTACATCAAAGCCCGTCTCGCTGACTTTCAACTCCGCAACTCCACTGACGGGGTGATGAGGAGGGAGGGTGTCGGGGTGTTCAAACATTAAACAGCATTTTTCATTCATGAGAAAATCATGTTCTGTTTCAACAATAGAGGGAAAAAGGGCTGATTCAGTCAAGTCGCTGCAGGGGTAATTGATAGGGATCCAGCGGAGGTAACTCCCAGGGGAAATGCTGGATCATGAATTCCTACCATGCCAGCGGGAACACGGACGATCTATTGAGGCTTTTTTTTTTTTTTTTCCCACAAACCCCAGTGGGCAAGAAAGTGAAGTTAATAAAGAATATAAAAGGGCATCTGAAGCTGAAGTATAGCCATGTGTTGCAGAACTACAAATATTTCACTGGCTTTTGAATTCAGAGCCTATCTGAAAAATTCATCTCAGATGTAAAGTTAATACCTGAAACACAACCTCAGTAAATACAAGATGTAGTTTTTAAATAATAACTTTTCTCCAAACCACAATATTTATTAAAGTGAGTTTTTCATCAGGCAGATTCTGATCTCATTCCAGACTCACAGACGTCAATCAGAACCTGACAACAACATGAAATAACCTAAGTAAGAGATTAAAAACAATATATTTGGTGTTGAACTAATGTATCTATTTATTCAATAATTTAGAGGCAAAAATGTTTTTTGAACTGAAAATGTTGCTTTTTTAAAAAAAAAAATCATAGCTTTTGATGATATTGTAATTATTACAAACTAATAGATTAAATAAAATTAAAACTTTTAATAGAACCCGACCATTAATATCTATATCTGCGAAGAGAAAGACGGATATTCACATAAACATCTCACAGATATTTGTTGGTGTGTTTCTGTGAAGAGTATGAAATGTATGACTGCCAGGCCCTGTTCCTGCTCCCACTTCATTAGGCACTGCAACAACTGTTCTTTCCAAGCCACATCCTCTTTCCATCTGTATCACTCTGGAAAATCACCTTGCGGCAGCCCAGCGAAAATTGCTGTTCATTTCACAGTAGCAAAAAAAGGAAATGAGTCTAGTTTGCGGACCTGGAGGCTGTGAAAGAGGCAGAGCAAGAAACTGCTGGCAGGCTGACTGGTGTCCAAACAAACGCTGGGCATAAGAACAAACTTGCAGGATTCTGTATAGTTATGTCCACACACGCTGACAGAGATTTGACTCAGATTTGACTCTTCTGCGCTTGACAGGGTTGACTTTTCCCCTCCCACTGCTGCTAGAATTAGAGGGGTGTACATACTGCCAAAGCAGTGGAAAACAATCAAATTGTCATGGGGGGATACATCAAGTGCTCTCAAACACCCTCTTCCACTATAAAAAACAAAGAAAAGCTCTGCACTGCAACTCTTATCCATAAGCAAGTTGGGTTCCTCGTTGTGTATCTGAGAAACAAACTGGCTGCGACAAGTAAACTCCCAGAGCCTCCTTCAAAGCCTCACATCCACCCTGATAGAAGATTGGCCTACTGGGCTGGAAAAGGCAAGAAGCAAACCAAGCATAGCTGCCACGTGCAAAAGTTCAAAATTGTGCTCTAAACAAAAGGATGAAAAAAAAACAAAAAAACAACAGATCTGCAACAGCTCAATGGACACAAAAATCTAATGCAACGCGAAGCTCTGTGACGATTTATGCTTTCTTTTAAGGAAAAGCAGGCTAAATGGGATGTCTGACATAAACAAAAACATTTAAACTCAAAGCATGCAGTGAAGATATTAAAAATAAATGCTTTGATTTAGAATAATTAGCATCTAAGTGGGGAAAAAAATATGTTGCCACAAGATCAAAGTATACCTTTACAACCATCGCCTTAGAGGCCAAATGAAGCATGCGTGAGAAGATTAATTAAGGGTACGATGGAGAGAGATGACACCTCTTACCTTTACTCTGTGAGGAGAAGCACAGGGAGAGCTGAGCAAATAGGTCAGGGTTTTCAAACTTCTCTTCTTTGACTTTGATCCAGAAGCAATTCTCTGCCATTTCCTGAGGCACTATCTGCAATGACACAAGGATTCCATTATCGCCACAATCAGAAACCGTCATTCCATCAAGCCGCCACTCAAACTTCTTCTAGCTGGAAGATAGAAGAGGTTTTGTGAGTCTTTTCCTGTGAGTGGATACGCGCGTGACCTTGGGTGGCATACTGAGCATCTGAGTGGTAAACGGGACTTACAAAAGAAAAAAGCAAACATGAAAATGTGAGGCTTGAAATTGTGAATTATTCGACGATGGTGAAGATAATGATCTTTCAACACTGTCGGGGTGAGCACAGACATGAAAGCTTCTCATTTTTTCCATCAGAGACTTGGACGAGAGAAAAATTTCTAAAAGTAACCAACCACACCTAGACAATACTTCATCAGCAGAGTGGTCCCATGGTATTTGTGGGGCCTAGGGACCACCTCCACCTGAAAGCAGCTAAAATTCACAAATACTTCAGACCCTCTCTGAAAAGTTTTATAGATCCATATGCTAACATTTCAAACACCACAAATACTTTTATTTGCTATATTTTTTACAGCAGAAACTGTTTTTCCACAATCGCAGAAGCTGGCATTCACAGTCTTCCTTATTTCTGATGTTGGTGTACATCCAATCATTATGAAGGAAAATTAATTGTTCTTCTAGATTCTCTGCAAAAAGCAACCAATAGCATATTCAAGGAGATTTGTTATTTGTCTTTTAAACTGCAAAGAACAATCCATGTTCTTTTGTTGTTTTTTTCTACCATCTAATACCTTTACAAACAAACTAGATGCAGTTCAAAATGTTACATTTTGCTCATGTTTGACAGCATGGTCAGGCCAAAATGCCCAAATCGGTGCTCACATTGTCAAAGTTATGTGACGAAAATCACGTCATTTTGTTCACAGCCTCTTGACGCCTCTGGTGAACTTTTGCCTCCCTTTGTATGCAAAAGTAAACGAATGTGATACGAATTCAGAAAAGACAGGGACTGGAATGTGTGTTGGGTGAACTGGTGATCAAAACAGGCAGCGGTCATCTGAAAGTAGAAGAAGTGCATCTTGTCATTCATCTGGTTCATCTGTTGGAAAAAACACTGAACTCCTCATGCCCGGTTCTGGTCCGATGCAGCCAAAGAACGCCTCACTAAAACCTTCTGCTCTTTCTTTCAGCTTCCAGTAACATGGAAAACAAAATGAAATGTTGCAGCTCATTAGTTCCTCCTCCGAAGAACTTGTGAACTAGTTCTCCCCTCTGCCATGATCTCTGAGTTTACTGTAGGCCTCTGTTGTAGACCACAGCTAGAGATGCCAAAACATCATGATGTAAACTGCAGGATAACTTTGAACAACTTTGCACAGAATATTTAATTGTAATCAATATTTCTGGCCCTCCCAGTTTAAATTTAATTACCCACCGTCCTACATAGATTCCCTTTTACTTATGGGACTGACTGGCATTTAAGGGGTTTAACATTCAGAACACGTGCCATGAATTGTGAGAAGTGAAGTTTTATTCATTAAAGAAAGGTGATTGTTGATCTTTAAAACAGCGTGTTTTGTGTTCAAGGGATGCTGAAAGAGAACCTCATTAATACTCGACCAGAAAAAAATTTAATAGATCTAATTCAATTTTGCGTTAATTTTTTTAAATGCTTCTAAAAAAAATGACTTTACTAATATTTAGGGGTTTAAAATTTCGCTTCATATTATTCCTACTGCAAACTTTAAGAGAGCATTTTTTTGTTTCCAAGTGACTCTGGTTGAGAACAAATTATTAAAGGGACCTCCAAGGGCAAAAGATAAACAACCCCGGTAAGTTACAGTTATTACCACCTAATAATACATGTGACACTACTCCTTTTCTACTACGCATTCTGTGGAGAGCTGCAGAAGTATTTCCTTTTGCAGCTTTTTATTGTGGCCCCAGCCTTGCAATTCACTTATTGCACTGCCACCACCATCATCATCAAACCAGAGTAATTATGTAAAGAAATAGTTGTAAAAACAGCACTTATGCAACACAGACAGCGTTGCAGCTGGTACTCAACAATCGTCCTCAAGGCCGCAGAGTAATGGTGATAAATGCAAACGTGTTTGAGAGTCTCTGGCAGTTTATGGAAGTTTATGAAACTTCCAACACAGGCTTGGTTTCAGTGAAGCACAGATAAAGACAACTGCACTCTGTTATTGAATGCTATGTGGGAACAATGATCAAAGGGAGCAGCTGAAACCTCCTTCCATCCATTGTCTTTAGAGAGTCACAGGTGGGCCGGTGCCCATCTCCATGGTAACCTCAAATCACATGACCAATTACAATGCATGCACAGTCACCAGCCCTGTTTAGTCCGCTTTAAGCAAACTCTAGTTTGCTTGTTTGGTTGGAAAGTCTGGTTAATTTGAATGCACAAACTCTCCAGTCGAACCAAGTGCACCGGACTATCAGGTGCGAAATCAGTCGTGGTTATGGACTGTGCTAAGAGGCTGGAGCAGCCAGAGAGCACCTATACATGCAAACATAAAACCCCAAAAGGCCTAACCACTGACTCCCTGCTCAACTAAAACTTGAAAACTTGAAGAAACAAAATAATAGAGACTCGTCTCAAATGGGGTAGTCATCCAATCCCACTACCACTGCTGCCAAATTAAGAAAACTTAAAGGGTAAATCAATATTCGCCATACGGCAAAAATCATTATGAAGGGCTACTTGTACGATCTCAGATGGGACTTTTCAGAGTAGAGTTTGCAGATTTTTCATGACGGTGACTTTTCTTTGGGCAGTCCAACTATCCACACAGAGTGCATGTTAGGTTAATTGGTAATTCCATCTAAACTGACTCGCAGAGTCAGTGTGTGTGTGTGTGGGAGAGTTTGGCTCTTTTTCTCAAGAGCTTCCCAGTTGGCCCTTTGATAGACTTGCAACCTGTCCAGGGTGTGCTCCGCCTCTCACCAGATGATACCAGGAAAGCCTCCAATCCCCTGTAGCCCTGAAGGGGATGAAGTGGGTGTGGAAAATAAATGAATATTATTGCTGTGACTGCTGCTGCTCCCACAGCCGCTTTTACTGCCACTGCTGCAACCAATAACACTAACAATAATGCTGTCTTTTTTAGAAAAATGCGACTCTACTAAAGCAGAAAGAACATTTTGTACTCAAATTGTAATTGAAGAGTCCTCAGTGCAAATAACTCAGTTGATGTGAGAAAGCGGTAAAAACCCGACAACACGTTTTAGTAATGATTTCTACATTGTATCAAGGCATATTTTAGAACTAGAAAAGCAGAAAATGTTTTAAGTGTAAAACATAAATTACAACAAGACATCAAAGCACATAGTTAAAAAGAACACTTTTCTAACATAAAATAGCCTGATGTCTTCTAGAAGACTATATAGAAAAGATGACCTGGTGTCTGGTAAGGCTTCACCCTTGAGGTTAGTCACTCTCAATGACTGTAGGCAGAAAACTGGCCTTTTTTTTGGATAAATACATTTCTACCAACAAAATAGTGACAGAATGTGTGGTTTCTTATTGAAAACCCAGGAAAAAGTAAGAAAATACTTTCCTTGTAATGATTTGTACTCTTTATGTGACCTTTGTCAGTATATTTGCAAGTGGATATCCACAGATCAAATTTAATCAGTCATTGCTTTCTCTAAAGATCCCTTTGGTTTGACAAATAGCTTCAGTAGAGACATGTTTTTTTCTGTGTCTGAGCTAAATGAAGGAGAGAACAACAGACTGTAGCTGCTGTTTGGGAAGTTAAATGTGACTTTTTGTGGGAGGTGGCATCTTATTGATGGGAAAGAAAACAATGCCTTTGAATAGTGAGGGCTAGTTTTTAGTTACTTTGTAGCTTTTAGTCAACAATTGTGTTATGTACTGATACCCAAATTTTCATTTCAAGCATAATTTACCAACAGTAAATGTCCCAGCATTCTCGTTTGCCTTGTGTTCTCAGTTTTCAGTGTTTTTCTACATATTTCTTAATGTTGTACAGGAAAATTTACAGAATAGACAACTTCAAAACCTTGACACAAAAGAGAAGAAAGAGCTGGAAAACGACAATATATAAACTTGTAAAGATTTTAGTGTTTACATTTTGTATTCTCAAAATATAAAATCCATCCATCTATTTTCTTTATATCCTTGTCCTTTGGTGGGGTCGGGGGGGTTGCTGGTGCCTCTCCCGCTGGCGTTCCGGGCGAGGGGCGGGGTCACCCTGGACAGGTTGCCTGTCTGTCGCAGGGCAACACAGAGACACACAGGACAAACAACCACACACACACTCACCTAGGGGCAATTTGGAGAGGCCAATTAACCTGACAGTCATATTTTGTTTTGTTTTTTTGTACTGTGGGAGGAAACCAGAGTACCCGGAGAAAACCCACCATGCACAGGGAGAACATGCAAACTCCATACAGAAAGACCGGGAATTGAACCCAGAACCTTCTTGCTGCAAGGCAACAGCTCTACCAACTGCGCCACTGTGCAGCCCAACATATGAAATGTGCATCCAAATTTTTTTTTCAATCTTCATCAAAAAACTAACATTTCTACAGTATTTATTGATATATACGTACACAGATAAATACAGTCACAGGTTTTAGATTTTTATTAATAAAGGTTTTTACTCCTGCTTCATTTCAATTACGAAATGTGTCATATTGCTCTATCACATCAAATGGCATAGCAAAATATGAATAATTTACTGTAGTATGAATAATTTTGAATGTGCACTACAGTTTTAAACTGTCTAAATGCAAACATGTTTTTGATTCACAAAGTAAACAAGCCGTTTAAAAATATGCTTTGCAGTTTCTTCTGGTTATTTTTGGCCTTTAATATCTGACATTGGTCTTTTTCTGTCTAGTAATTTTGTTAATATTTTGCTGTTGAACTCTTGGTCCACTAAGTGGCTGTGGGACTTTCCAGCAGAGCCTGAGCAGAATAAAGATAGCCTCCGTGTGTTTAAGGGAAGGCATTTATTACAACTTGAGCTAATGAGCCAATGTCGAGCTTAAATATGAGCCTGTCTCGTGGCACTTTGTGCAGCTGTGGTTATTTTCTTCCTCCCAATGTATTCATGTTTGCTTTGTAAAGTCATGTTCATATGCTCATAGATATTTGTAATCAAGATCTTAATATTATGCTAAAATCTAATATTGTAAATAGTAATAGGCTAAAGTTATTTAGCTGAAATGGAAACTAGAAAATAATTTCATTTTTGTACAATGGCCTACTTAATCTTAATTTTCTCTGGGACTAATACACCAAAAAGAACGTAAATGCAGGACATAACTCTTTAAAAGCGATTAGCAATTAAAAGCTGACATTTTCCTTTGTAAGCCTGTGTTAGACCTGTCCCATGTGTTGTAGCGCTGCTTTAGGCTAATAATGCACAACCTGCTGCCAAACAGGAAATGGCTACAGCAAATTGAAGTGTAGTATGATACAAAAGAAGCATATACATAGGGTGCCATCCATTAAATTCAATTTGTTTACATTTGTGATGGTAGTATAGAACTAACTTTTTCAAGGAGTGCTTCCCACATGCATGTAGATATCATCTAGTGACTGCTACAAAGATGTTGCTCTTTGCCATTTTCATTTCTGGAAGCTTTCCTCTCATGTCAAGCTACTCCAGTACATGGCAGCGAGATAAACATAGATCCTCATGCAGGCTCACATATGATTTTAATTGTTTTTTTAAACATCTTTCCAGCATCTATAGTTATGCTATGTTAATGTGAAACAGTAAAGTTGAATTAGCACACTTCTTTTTGTGAGTATGTGAACCAACCGTGCTGATTTTGGACACATATACGGCAGGGAAACACAGTGGATCTATAAAAATGTTTTGTTATTCTCCTCTCTTTTATACAACTGAATAGCAGTCAAGCCTGGCACTTGTGTACTTCCATCTGCTCCATATAGAGGAGACAGATGACTGATGTTCCACTTCACTGACATGAGAGAAGCAGATTGTTTTTCTTCAGGTGGTTATGAATTTAATTTGCATCATGAAACCAAATTCCCTGCAGAGGCAAGGTTAATCCTCTTCCACTTTAACCTGTTTACGTACACTCCTGCAGACATTGGTCATTTGTCCTCTTGTACATGCACACAAATCATGCATGCAAAACCACATCAACCCATAAAAATGAGCGATGAAACCGATGATACCAGATCAAGGTGCAAACAAACACAGCCACCCTGGGAATTGGTAATCAGAAATTGCATTGTTGTTTCCCCTGTTTTGTAAAACAGAGAAAGGATGAGCTCAGAGAGAGATACAACTCGGGAAATAAGTGGTATTATGAAACTGCACATCTAGAAGCTGCTCAATTCAGTTACAACTGACCTGATTTTCCCTCCTTTTGTGTCATTTAGGACCAGGTTCCTTTTGATATAACATTTCACCAGAAATTGGCCAGTTTTCTCAGCACTGCTTAGGCGGAATCGATTTTATTCACACACTTAACGGTAAGGAAATATAGGAACACAGGTATAGTGGGAATCTGCACAAGTCGGCATAAAAGGTCAATGTAACAGGTGTAAGATGTATGATTCATCAAATGATTCATCTTTGGTTTGATCGTTACTCTCCAAACTCTGTCCAACTCAGTTATGAATTTTTCAAGCTGGCTGACTACAGATTCCACTCGTGTAGTTTCAAGACATCCTCAAAGAACTAATATATTTCCTGGCTAACTTAAAACAATCTTTAACCTCAACCAAGATGAGTGGCTGGTCAGAAAATCAAAAATGTGTGAATATTTCCAGTCAAAAAATGCCAGTTTGCTTTTCTTGCTGCCAAACCAAATCAGATCTGGTTTAGAGAATTAATGTTACTTTCCTTTCTTTAACTGTTAAAGACTCTTTGTTGAAATGGAAGAAGTTTTAAAACATTGAGATCTTCACAACTGCTCCCACCTGTCATCTTTTTGAAATTGTTCATTTATTTCAAGTTTAGAAAAAAGCAGTGATTGCTCATAAGCGACACCAGGTCAGCTTGCAAGCCAACCTTTTGTCAGAAAACATCAGATCAATTAAAGTTTAATTAGTTTGCTATATGATGTAAAATCAGCAAAGAGTTTTATCCATCAGGACTACAAAACAAGTGAAAATGGCTTTCCTCTAAACCTTGACCATTTTCTGAATAAATCTGCATAAGATACACAGCGAGTCTACAAAAACGTATTAAAATACATAAAAGACGACCTGAATACACTAAAACCACCAAACATAATTTGCACTATGAGCATGACTGCAGAAGAACAAACGTGGCATTTTGTTTGCAGTGTGTAACTAAAGGCAGAAGCACAAGGATGCACAAGTGGTGTGAAAAACCATCAAATCGACTCTAAAATTTACTGAGACGATGGATAAAACATTCAGAAAATACAACCCAGGTGGAAGAGAATGTATCGTTGAAATTGTTTTTAAATGTGACGGAACATTACACAACACATTCTTCCTCCAAAATATGCTAAGATGGTGCAAATCCAATGGCATCTGAGCAATAAAAATTGTTTACCATCAAATCCTTTGAAATAGGTGTTGTCAGAGGAAGAGTGTGGCATGTGGTAGAAAGGCAGTTTGAAAAGATTAAAGCTGCATTTGGGTAAATCTCCTTCTGGTTTAGACTTAACATTATACTGTGGAGGCCTAAAAGATCAAAAAGTTACTAAAAAAGAGGTGCAAATCGACGGTGCAGATTCCACAGATTTCCTCTGTAAGGGGAGAAGTAACATTTGCATTACAGCCTTAAATCAGAACACAGGTCTGCATGAGATCAATGCACAGATTTCCATACCTTGGACCAGTTGACCCTCTTCATCACAGTTTCAGGCTTGTAAGTCTTCTTTGGCGCCAGTCCATAAGGCAGCTTGACGACGGGTAACCCAGGGGGAGGAGGAGGACCACCAAAGCCCCCAAACGGAGGAGGAGGTGGGGCCCCACAGCCTGGGGGCGGTGGGGGTGGTGGAGGTCCTCCCCCCGGTGGTGGAGGAGGCGGAGGGGGGAGAGACGCGTGGCCAGGCAGAGGAGGAGGCGGTGGGGGTGGACAGCCACCAGGCGGGGGTGGAGGAGGAGGAGGCGGAGGTGCTGCGCCTCCAGGTAGCGGTGGAGGAGGTGGTGCTCCACGCGCAGCTGGGCCTGCAGCAACCTGCAATAACCAAACAGGGGAGTCTGTAGCAGAATCCATCCTGAGCGAGGCTCTTTTCACCTGATTTAAACCTGAATCTGATTTGATGAGGAAAGGTCACAATAGTAAATGGAGAAGAAACACCGAATGGGGTCAAAAGTTTTTTAATAGTTCATCCCTGCATTTCTGTACATCACAAAATCAGGCCAGAATCGGTCTTTAGTGCCTTTCGCTGGACGCTTGTAAATTACAGCTGAGGAGCTTTCCTCCCTTTCTCTGTGCAATACTTGAACATTTTAATCTATAAGTTTAGGAATTTGTCCCCCGAGTGACTTTTCTGCGCATCTTTCGAGATGAAAAACTCTGTCGAATGTCAATAAAATGAGGCAGCGAGTAAAATAGAAAACGCTTTCCCAATCCTCTTTTTAATGCAGGACAAAGATCCGTTATGATCTTGTCTAGGGATACGGTTTATGAGGTAGGAACATTTGAGAACATTTGAGCTTTCTACAGGATAATTAATCATATACTTAAAGACTTGAGCGTCATATTTATCCTGTCTCAAATTGGGAGATAAAACTATGGGATAAAGCAAGATTTTTTTCGTGGTAGTCAGAAGTGTAAGTGTTTGGACATATTGGACTTTCACCACATTGTGAACACGTGTTGACATGAGTTCATACAGTTCAAATAATAGCTGTTAATTGTCGTATTAACCATTACTTACAAAAGCAAACAGTTCCTCAGTATTATAACATGTATTTGCCAATAGACTCTGATCTCAACTGTATTTAGAAAATGTTATTTTCAACCAAAACGCTGCATTGTATTATATATTGACCACTATGGCAACACATTTACAAAAGTTTATTTGGTGGGTTAAACTTCAGCTAAATTCTGGCAAATTGTTACCTTAAAGCATTTCATTACTTCTCTTTGGAATGCTTTAAACATTGGGCAAAATATGAAATAACACAGAAAAACGTAAACCACTTTAATTTACAATAGATAAGAATGTTGCTTTCCCATCAAGAGCTCATTATGAACGCTTACAATAGTGCGCTATTAAACAGTCAACAGGGATGTAATTATAACGCGAGACATGTCAGGACTATCAAACATTTCAAATTACCAAGAAGCCAGCGAAAGTCCACTGCATGGCCAAAAGAAAAGAAATGTTTATAGAAATAAAATTTATGCCAATTCCAAAATTACAGACACTGTTGCTCCATTTAGGCACTGATTAGATGTCTCCTCTAACCGAAAAGCATTTCCACTTCTCATTTCCAAAAAGCAATTCCACCACAATGTACATTTCCCCCACTTGATTGTGTGCGTAAAAATGTAATTGGTTTCATATTTAAAGACGCTACATGGCGTTTCATTACATAATGGCACTGACTGATTTCTTATTAGAGGCAAAAATTAAAAAAGGCGTTCTTCAAGGAGCTCCTCGCTCAGATTGCTCAGAGCTCTTCGCCTTAAAAAAAAAAAAAATCCACCCAGTGATTACACGTCTGTCAATCTTTTAAGGCTAATAGGAGAGAATGGATCCAAATTAGCTGCTGAATTAGAGCAGATTTGTTTTCATAGTGAGGGGCCTCCATCTCCATCTTCCTCTGATCCATCAGCTCAAACACTAGATTAAGAAAAAAAAAACTACTGAATAATTGACAATTTTCCTCAGCTTTAGTTTCTAAATTTTCAATAGAATGAATCTGCATTGGGCAATTTGTTGGAAAAAAAGTTCAAATATTTCCTCCTTTAACCTCCCCAACAGTTTGTAAATCTGTTCAGTACATCCACTCTTAAAAACATGTTCAATAAATGCTTATTTCCAGGTTCAGTGGACGCGGCATGTGATTAAATGTTTGCCTCAGTCTCATCTCTTACTGAAATATTCAGTCTCAAGTGTTTAAGTATGAGGATTAAGGACAAACAGTCGACTCTGATTGCCAGCAGTGTTTAACTTATCTTTAGATTGATCAAATGTCTTAAAAATACGGAGAGATCTAATATGCGCTAATTTGTTTACTGACACGTTATTTGCAGATTTAGTAATTTCCGGAGGATTCATTTCAATTTGTAACTAATAAATAAATAAATGCAGTATTCCAATAAGAAACACTTACTTACCCTCACCATTATTTTAATAGTGGTTTATTATAAAGTACCTTGGGGTCCATTGACATCTGGCAGTAACATGCATCTCAAGTGATTCAAATATATTGTATGTTTTTTTTGGTGACCTGAATCTACAGCTGCACTCATAGCAATCATATAACTGATCTACAGCTATGTTTCCAGTGCCGACTCACCTTTACGCAGTTTTTTCTTCACAGTAAAGGTGTGTATACAAACTGATTGTGTTTTATTGCTGTGTTTTATCTTTACCGTCTCAGAACTGATGGTATGTGAAGTCAAAATTGACTGTATTTATTCCCTTTTACTTAACCCATATCACATCTGTTAAGATACTTAATAAAAATAGAGTTGTTAGCCAAAACAACAAAACAAAAATGCAACTGTGTCACATCTTAGAAACGTTAATGTCTGAATAACATCTGCTTTTTTCTGTTGAGCTGACAGTTCACTGACTTTCGCGACTTGCCTGTAAAGCGGATTACTGAGAATTATCGCTCAGCACAGATTTTGATCCCAGCTGTGAATGGTCGGGGCTTGCAAGGTCTGCTTTTATCCAAATTAGGCAGGATGCATGTTAATACCAGGCCTGAATGGGGCCTGAGGGCGCAGAGCAAGCATGCAAAAAGGACTAAAGATCAATCTCATAATCAATTTGACAATTTAAAGCACCGCGTTCCTTCATTCCTTTACTGGATACTTGGATTGGAAGGTGATTAAATGCAGGATTTATGTGTCAAGGGCCAAACATGCAACAAAGACACCCACCTTGGCTTCAGATTCCCTGATGAGTCTCTGAGCCTCTTTGAGCCTGTCATTTTCTATAGTTAACTGTGCAGAAAAAACACACACACACACACACCAGAGATGCACACCACGAGACCAGGCATGAAACAGCACACAGCAGACAAGGCAACAGAAAAGCACAAATGGAGGGTGGGTTAGATAGACAGTGAACTGAACACTAGTGAAATTCAACAGGTAAAAAATTCACACCAAACACAATAAAGATGAGAGCAGTTTAGAGGACAGAGAGAGGAAGGGGAGGGACTTGCTTACACAGTTAATGACAATGTTAGTAACAGGCTCTATTCCCATTATATCGGAATTAGGCATTCTTGTGCAAAAGGCAGAATGTGATGTACTTTTACACCTAAAACAAGATGCAACCCATCTTCAAAGGAACATCAGTGGAGAGCAACGACTGTATAAAAGGAACGCGGCGCAGCACCACTGACAGTTGGTGCTCCTTCAAAAACCTTCTTCCATTTCCATTTTTTTTCCCGCAGCTCCTGGCATCATGAAAATACATTTCAACTCCACACCCTCAGATGTGTGATGGGCATTGATTTCACTGTGCCGTCTTTGTTTTAGAAATGTACCCATTGTGCTTTGATAATTCACTCTCTGCAACCTTGCCAAAAGTAAGAGAATGGGAACATTTTCTGCAGAGACTAAAATATTTTCCGTGCAGCCGATCTTACAAAAGCTCTCGCTATGGACTGTAGAAACATAAATATTTGATGTGCAGACTGGAACAAAAAAAGATGGAAACTTTCAGTTGTGTGGCTTAAAAGGATCTTTTTATTTTATAAAAATCTTTAAAAATTAACGTGCAATATTGAAAGCTAAAAATGTTTATTTTATAATTCAGGAGGTTCAATAAAATAAGACTGAGGTAGAAAAAGAACAAGATGATGTTTAGCAAGGACATCCTGATTTTATTAACCAAATTTAGTAGATTCAACATCAGTAAAACAGAATATACCTGAAAAGTTAACTTCCATTTTTTTAATTTAAAAAGTGAAACTCCAATTTCAGTTTCTCCTAAAACTATAAAGATCCTGCACAACTTGTAAAATGAAAGGTTCTGTGACTTTCTGCTCTTCTTTTAAGTTCTGAGTCTGAAAAACTTTGGATCTTCTGATTCTGATCATTGAGCCCAGACACGTTTCTGATACGTTCGGGTCAGGACTGGCTTGGGACAAGGAATGTAAAAGACGTAGCTAACGGATAAGTCGGTGCCCAGTGGCTCAGGAAGCACCGACTACAGCTGCAGACCAATAAACCCTTTAAAAGGGTGGAATATTTTATTTTAACGACACATAAAGCCACTTTATATCTCAATCAAGTAATAAAAATTCTATATCAAACATACCTTAAAAGAATTTGACTTTACAATTTGATGCTTTGATATTGCACCACTGTCTCTTTAAGAAGCTCCAGCTTGTCATCACAACAATGCTTCTCATTTTGTCGTTTACAACTGTTCTTAGGAGAATTGGATTGAGAAGTACTTTGAATTTCAGGCCCAGCAGAGCCATCAGGTGTTTGCTAATTGCTGCTGGTGCTGCTAGTGTGGAGGAGCTAACTGGGGAGATTTGGGAGGAAGGTGTGCTCTGTGAAGCAACGGTTCAGCTGGAGATTGCAGCTTGAAGAAGGAGATGTGTGGAAAGAGGCGACGCTGCGTGGAAGCAAGCATTTTACACACCCTGGCTGCCATGGAAGATTCAAGGTTTTCCCAAACTTGCATGGAAGAATCAAAGCAAAACTCCAGGTATGTTTTCAATGACAGGATAACATTGTAACATGTTAGATTAAAAAAGTAAATTATTCATAATGCATCCCCTTTGTTGGTGTTTGTCGCGAGGCTGTAATTTCCCCTGTAGCTTGTGCACCGTCTTTAACTTTACTTTTTCCTTCCACTAAACTTTTTCAGCGAGAAGCTTTTGTGGAATCTGCCTGCTGTGTACCTGTTGACTCAGCAGTCTTTCCTGTGGTTGTGTAGGTCAGCAGATTCATCTAAAATGCAACAAATTTATGTTCCTAAATGAGCTGAATAATTTTGGGACTTTTTATTGGCTGTAAGTCACAATCAGTCAAAAAATATTAGAAATAAACACTTGACATTTATCGTCACATCTGTATGGAAAATATCCTTTTCTGACATACACCAACTTTTCAGCCATCCCAAGAACAACAACAAAGCGATCTCTTCCTTGTGAGCTCTGCTACCTTTGTCAGTTAAGTCAAACTTCGTAATGCATCGGGTTAGACGGCAGTCTGGCGTAAAAAGAAAGAGAGACAGGTCTCCTACACCGCCAGCTCCTCTGGGGGCCATGCTGGGTCAGCTACAAGCTGGCCAGGTTGTTAAAACCTATTAATGGGATGGCGCAGTGTGTTCCAACGAACCACTGCAGTGCTGCATTATTCATCACCTCCAGAGCCGATTCAGTGAATAGCTTTCCCTCCTGCCTTGAATGGTTGCAAGCAAAAGGTTCGGGGAGTGGTGGATGAGTTCTATTTTCTTGTGATTTCGATGTCCTTTGTTGATGTTTACTCCACTCAACTCAACCGGGAGGTAATCAAACAGACACATCAAACATGGTGCTTGTTACAATGCCAAAGTTCTGGAGACAGACTCTCATTAAACTTGTTGGTTCACAAACAAGGTGAAGAGAGGCAACTCAGACATGCAAGTGTTTTAACGTCTGACAGGAATTCTGTCGAGGAGATAGATGAAAGGTTGGGGTTATCTCGAACGACATTCATATTCAGCCCAAAAAAAAATAAAAAACACACCAGCGATCCCACAGAGGCTTTGATGGACAAACTGAATGCGTGTCCTCACGCTGATCTGAAGGTTCTGCGCTCTGATGGGTAATAACTTCTCTAAAGCAGCGTGTCAAACGTGGAGTGGGTTCCAAAACACACCCTGAAGCAGGAATATGTCTGTCTCTGAGAAAGAGGTTGATGTTCAGTGCTTTCTGAAGCACCTCGAGTGTCTCTGACGCCCACAATCAGCTGGATGATTATTACAGGCCCACAACAAACACCAATAAATCCCTGTAATTTTGCATGCGTGCATCTTCCTCAGGTGAAGGGTCAAGATGAAGTTGAATAAAAGTTTTAGTTATCCTTGGTATTCTGCTCATCTGAAATCAAATCACTTCTAGACATCCCTCCCTCTAGCAAAATTTATAAGCTCATTCCTGTGGATCCCTAAGGCTATGTTCACATAGCAGGCAAATCTGATATTTTTCTTTTTTTTTTTTACCCAAACCCGAGCCGTGTCCAACGTTTTCACAGCAGTCCAAATGGCCCAACTCCAATCCTTTCACCCCCCACAAAAAACAAACAAAAAGAAGCATTTGTATTTTGCCACTTTCATATGTGGTACAAATTAGATACGTGTCCAATGATTCTCAAAGAATGTGCAGTCAGAATGGTCATGTCACTGCTTCATAATTCTGCCCCAAAAGAAGCCAGACTCGGTAAACAAGAAAATTATGATTATGAAATTATGAAAGACGTCTGTCAGAGAAGCACGTCACATCATGATCACAGCCTTCTCTACAGAATTTACTTTCAATGCTCCAAAAAAAAAAGCCACTGACGTTAGACTGTTCTTTCTTTTAAACAGCTTTCTTTGTGGTGGTGATTTTGTGACAATCCTCCACTGCTGAATAACTTTAAAATTGACTCAGATGGCTCTGTCCTATTTTTACTTCTGTACATTTGTAGTTTTTGTGCAGCGTCAACGTTCTTCTTCTGCAGATGTGGGACACGTTGTGGTTGTAAACGGCTCATACTTAAAATTAATTGTGTTCGCATTTAATTAGTAGTATAAACAACCACACCAAAAAATAAATGAATAAATTAAATGAAATATTGAATTTCAGCAAACAATCGGATATGAGCATCAAGATCTGCCGTGTGAACGTAGCTAAAGAGTTCCTGAGCTGAGAGGTTCATATAATCTCATCAGCATATTCTGGGTTTATCCAACTATCTCCCCCAAGTTGAATATGTTTGGAAACTTCTGAGGAAAACTCAACCGTAATCATGTTTTCATAGAAATGAGGTGCTTAGGTTACTGTGACCAGCAGTGAACAAGAGCCAAAGTTAGCAATTTTCAGCATCTGATGTGCCGTCAGATGCATATTGTGATGCTGCTTCTACTCCAAATAAAAAACAGATGAGAGGAAGTATTTTGGGCTGCTCTTACATCTTAAATATAGCTCTCAAAGTGAAATCTGAAATATTTAGAAGCCATATTGAACGCTCAAAACTTCACAAAATCCAACATCGTGATTGGTGCATCTCAGATCTTTGCCAAAGTTGTTAAAACTAATCATTCTTTCCAAGTAAAGTTTGACTTTCCAGGTTTTTCCTTTCACATTATACGTTCATCTGCAGTTGGAGCAGGCAGGTAGATTTTGAAAAAGGTTAAGTTGAGGAAGAACACTGATTGCATGACTAGTCAAGAAACCAGCAAAAAAAAACCTGAAATGTGAAAAGGATGAATGTTTTAGAAACTGCTTCAAGCAGAAACTAAGGCTCACTTGTTCACTCGTTACTAGCAACAATAAATGAAAATTTGAGATAAAAAGCAATCTAAGAAACAAATGAAGCAATACCATCCCTCCATGCTGGTTGAGATTAAATTCTCAAAGAAGAGAAGCAAACTGCCCTTTTATCCCAAGGCAGTCCTAAAAAGGGTTTCAAATTGGGTTAAGGGGGAAATAGCAGTCATTTTCTGTACTCAGAACGGGGGGGCTCTGCCTGGGAAAAAACGACGTGGAAGCCTGGAAAAGAAACGCAATCCATCTCTGCGATGATAGAATTTCATAGGAAAAGCTTCAATAGAGCAATTCTCACTTACAAAGAGCTACAACTTAGGAAGAAGATTGACCCCTTATTAAATCAAGCCGTCTTGCATGGATGATAACTCCCACTTACAGCACCTTCACATCTTTAAGTGGGGTGAAAAGGTATCCTTCTGACCCAATCAAAGTGTTTCTCAAGGTCCCATTACTTCTTGATGCTACGGTTTTTCAGACACATTTTCATTTGCGTGAATGTTTGAAAAGTATTTAATATCTTTCATCTCAACTTGATCAAAATAACTTTTTGGAGGCACCGTTTTTACAGAGTAGTAAGATTTACCTGCGTCTCCAGAGTTTGAATTTTTGACTCCAGCTCCTTGATCTTCTCCTCCTTTTTCTGGGACTCGGCCTGGGCCTCCTGCCGTGCGCTGAACTCCTCATCAAACTGCAGGAGAAGAGAAACGAGAATGTCTGCGTGAAGATGACAAACGCGTGCAGAGGGAGGTAAAAGGTAAAGCGTGGGGTTGTCTCCGGAGAGCGACCAGAGGGCGCTTCGAGAGGAACAGAAAGCACGCCGCTTCACACTCTGAGGCCCGTTTCCATCCATAACCCTTACGGCCCCGGAGTCCTGTCGCCCTTTGTCTCTTGTTTGGATCTTGGTTTTCACGTATGTTGATGGCTCTAACCTTTGCAGAAACCAAGGCATGTCGCAACAATGATTTCACCAGCCCAGCAGGGAGCAGAGTGGATCGCCGTGACACGAGTCTTAAGAAAAAACATGCAGGACCCCTGCTGTTGTCAGATTGAAGTTGAGACTGTGTTTCTTGCCTTACTACAGTGCAGTGAAAAAGTATTTGTTCGATTGCAGATTTCTTTCTTTCTGGGATTTTTTTTTATTTACTGTCACACCAACACCTTTAAGATCATCAAACAAAACAATCAGAGTATAAAAAAACATATTTCCAAGTGATTATTTAATTTGTGAAGGAAAAAATTGCTTTGAGTAACAAGTTGATTAGCAAGCTCAACGAAATACGAGATAACTGATTAACCAAAAATATTTGGAAAGTTTTGTTCAATTTAATTGACATCCATTAGTCAAAATTAGGCTACAAAATCATTTCTTAGGCTTTGGGGCCTCCAGGGAACCACAGTGACTGACTATTGAAAACTAGTAAATCGGCTTTGTAGTGATCCGCCAACCAAAATGACTCCAGGATTGAAACGAAAGCTTGTCCTGGAGGGCACAGAAAAACACAGACCAGCTTCTAAAGCACAGAAGGTCTCACATCATTTCACTAACAGAGTTCATATCTCAATAATTAGAAAGACACTGGGCAAACAATGCATCCATTTGAGAGTTTCACAGCCATTAAAAGAAAAAAAAACACCTCTCATCTAAAATAATGATTTACCAAAGGACATTTTTTATGATCTCTATGATTACCAATGGACCGCTAAACACTTTGTGAACCAAGGAGACAAACGTTGAACCTCTTGACCCTTACAAGCACTGCAAGACTAACAGCATTTATCAAGCAGGGAAGGGACTACCTCTGGACTGGCCTTAGTAAATGGAAACATTCATTCTGATCAGGGAGAATGTCCAGCCATTAGTTAGTGATCTTAAGCTAAAGTCCACTTAGAAAATGCAGCAAGAAAATGATAATTACACAACAGTAAATGACTGTTTCAGAATGGCCTAGTCAATGGACAACTAAAATTCAATGCCATTTGTGTTCAGATGACATTTGTGCTCAGATGATCTGCAGTCATCGATAGGGGTCAATTATTTTTCATGATATTTCTGAGATATTCTGACAATTCACAGTGTGACAAAAGAAAAAAAAGAACAGAAAACAAAACAGGAGATCTGAGGTTTTAAAACACTATTTCACAGAACAGCCAGTAACTGAATCTGTTTAAACCTTTAAGTGAGGTCCAGCCTTAAATACGGAATTACATCAAGGTTTTTCCACATAACTTAACTCTGCCCAACCTTGTGCACAAATAAGTATACATCAGAACATCACAATCGATTCTTGTAATGCTGATACGGATCATGTAGCGTCACAGCCAGGTATTGATTGGGGCCTGCTAAATCAATAGCTTGTCTGGAAGCTCTGGGGAAGAAAAAACTTTGCTGATGGGAGCTGGCCAACCAAAAGGGTGGGGACGGGGGGCATTTGAGTGATTAATGTCTCACCTTTTTGGAGTACTCTACAGCCTTCTGTTCACTCTCTTCAACTTTGGCTTTATCCACACACTGATCTGCAAGACAAGAAGGGTGTGAGATACTTCAAAGGCATCTTAGGGTGCAGCATGCATCTTTAACTCATTGTGAGGCTTCGAAGATAACTGGTGTCTTCTTTTTCAAGTATATCCAAATCCAATTTGAGTCATTCATCTGGGCTGTGAGTGTTTCTCAGGAACAATTTTCATTTAGAGGGCCAAAATGTAGTCTAGGAAAACTAGCAAGCACCTCATTATTTTCAAAAGGAATCATTTCGAACAGCAATTGAATAAGAAAACACGGAATATGGCAATTTGCTGATCAGATTTCTATAAAAGAAAATTAAGCATATGTATGATAAAATCTGACATGGAATAGAAACATAATCATTACAGGTTAGGTAAGTTGTTGGACATAGGCAGGTTTAAAGTAGCAAACAAAAAATCAATGAGAACTATAAGTGTACAGTACAGTTATAAACCACTTATTTTTAATGTAATCTATTTGTTTTAGATTACATTAAAGGATCTACAAGATTCCAAAAAAAGAGTCTGAAACTGCAGAGGTAAACAGTGACTTTACATCTTTTAAATATTTTCTATAGATTTGTTTTTTTATATACAAAATGCTTGCAATTCTAAATGTATGGAGACTTATATTTACATTTAAAAAAGAAATCTGCAAAATACAGCATGCTTTTTTGTTCAAGCCCTTGTACTCTGTCACCCATAAATAAAATCTGGGGCAACCTATTGCTTTGAAAAGCAGACAAAGCAGTAATGGAGCCTTCCAGAGTGATTTAATGTAAGTCTAAGTTCAGCTCTTCTGTGAAGATTTTAAAGGCTTGTCAGAGAACATTGTTAAGCAAACCAACAGAATGAAGACCAGGAAACACACCAGACAGCGTAAGTGGGAGAACATGCTCACACCATAACTAACAGAGTTGGTGTGAACATAGATGAAGCTATAGAAAAAAAACAACAACTATATTTGGGCTGGAAAAGACCTTTCACCTTGCAGCAGCCAGAACCACCATACTTAGATCAAAGTCCATCAGTGTTAGAATGGCTCAGTGAAGCTCCAGGCCCAAATCTGAGGTAAGAGATGAAACCTGATGTTCAAAGATGCTATCCATACAATCACCCTGAGCTGCAGGAATTTTGCAAAGAATAAACAAACCTGTCTATCTCTACATGTGCAAAAACTGATAGGTACCCCAACAGACCTGCAGCTGTAATTGCAGCAAAAGGGGGTTTGACAACAATTTGACTCAGTCTGAATGCTGAAGGACTTAAAAAAATGGAGAAAAACACATTTCAAATCTCACATGTGTGTTTCAGTGAGCTTCAGTAAAGTGGGAGAGAAAGCTTCCACCTGCAGAAGGTTGAATAGAAAAGACTGTCACAATTTTCAGATTTCTATTTCAATGAATAAAAATGCACACTTCCTTCTCATTTCAATTCACTGTTATGTGTGACTTTGCATTGGTGCATCTCGTAAAATTCCAATAATATACAATTAACTTTAGTATTATGATTCAGCAAATTGAGAAAAATGTTCAAGGGGTTTGAATACCTTTATGTTGAAGCGATATAGGAAGCCTGTTTGGTGGAGAAATGAGAGGAAGTGTACATGATTCATGACCTACAAGCACCGTTTGGCTCTGGGAAAATGCATTTCAAACAGAATGTCTCAAGTTTAAATGTGAGTGGATCAAGGCATTTTGTCCTCAGCCTGCCATCATTACACAGCTTCTGCTTAAAACGACAACTTGCTTTAAAAGGGGAAACTAAAATGCTAAAAATAGGTCTAAAAAGGGCAGAAAAGACACATTTTATCCCTCCATGTGCTTTTTTTATTAAACTTCAGCAAAGTGCGAGTGAGAGAAAGCGCCATGCGGCATCTGTTCTCAACGGATAAGTTTAGAAACTTTTAATGACCCTTTGTTGGCAAGTCACAAGCAAGTCACTGTGAGAGACAAAGTCAATTTATTTTTATTTTCAGCGGGAAAAAAAAATCTCCTTTGGCAATGCAGCTCAAATTAACATTGTCTGCTTGACTCCACCAACACAAATAACTGAATTAAAGCAAACGCTTCTCCATTTTATGAGTCATTTGGCCAAATCAAACACACTTCACTGTTAAATTTATTCTCATTTTGTGCATGCTGGTAGACTGGAAATCTTGGATTTTTTCCACCAGCCAGTGAGTTTATCTAGTGATTTTTGAAAATAATATACAGTTATGCTAAAAAATAACTAGTCCAACTACACCAACCAGATAAATTGCAGTTTGTGGTTGAATTATGTTTTTACATGCAGTTAGATGCAGTGTAGTAATCAAAATCAACAGGATTTTTATATACCTGACTCGGTTTAACGTTTGCAACATCAACTGAATGTTGTTGTGAACTGAAAGGGCTTCAACAGTGTGGAGTTCAATCTGTAAAGGCCATTCTGCTGTGAACGAACAGATTTTATTTAATGAGTCAGCAAATGCAGGTTGTAGAGCATTCCTCTCGCAGAATCTGAGCAAAATGGGTCAATGGACACATTGTTTAGAGGAACAAGGTAGTTATATGAAAAGAAGTACAGAAAATAGTGCTACTTGACTGAAAAGGTGCTTTAGAATGGAAACCAAACCTAGAAGGACATTGAAGAGACCATCAATGGAATGGATCAAATAACAAATTCATTACTGACGAGGCTCAACAAATGACATGGTTTACATGTCAAGAGTTTTTAATCTCTGTTGATTTTCAAGACTTGAACGACTCCACATGACAATAAGAAATTATAGATTTAACAAGTACATGACAAATAAAACACAACAAGCCGACAGGTTTCACTCAAGAGCACTGAGATGTCAGATGGTAGGTATCTGTAAACCTGTCGAGATTAAATGAGTTCATAGTTAACAATCATGGCTGACCAGGAAGAAGCAACAGCAGTAGTTTGGGCATGATGGTGACCATCATAATTTCCTGACCTTGGTCCAATAAAAACGTGGCAAGGGACATAAAAGTGCTGCTCCTGAGGCAAAACCCAGGAATGCAGAGAGATTGTGGAAAGTATTTTGATCCTTCTGGGCTGAAATGTCCATTTATAGGAGCCAGAGGTCAGCTGACTCCATGCAACACAGACTTGAAGGAGCTCTCTCATTATACAGGTAATTATTAGTTCAGTGAGTCACATGAAAGCTGGATCTTCAAACAATTTTCAATTTAAACTGCAAACGTTTGAGTTTGTGAAGAAAAACACATGAAGTGCTATTGGTTGTAGAGGCTAGTTTTCATTTTTTTCCTCATTTTTTGGATTTATTGTATTTTAAGTAAGTTAAACTTTTACTGATTTTTTAATTGAAAGTACAAAATGAAGACTTCCTATTGTATTTGCATGTGTAAAAATAACTATTTTAAGGAACACTATAGTTAAACGCTACTTTAATAATAGTACTTTGTCAAAATGCAAGAATACAACACAAGTATCAAAAAATATTAGTATTTGCCAACAATAGGTGGCACATAAACAACATTTGCAGTATGAAGCAGTTGAAAGGTTACCGATAAGCTGAGTGAAGTCCACATCCAATCGTTTACTGTAGCCAAAGTCAGGGTCCGTCCCACTGCGATGCAGAACCACCTGAGACACGCATTCCTCGATCACCTTGTAGTACTGAGGTCTGAGAGAGGTCACGAGACAAAGCAGAACAATTAGACATGAAAGATATGAGTGACACAAACCCCACGAGGCTAATTAACCACAAATGATTCCCTTATCCAAGTAGAGGTCACAAAATGCCATGTCGAAAAGGCTGCTGCTGGAGAAAATAGGTGCACCATTAAATTTGATCACTTGCTTCACCCTTATCGTAAATTTAGCAGATTAATGGCTACACAGAAACCAACCACGCGATCGTCTGTCCATTTCAAGGTGACTGACGGCCGCCAATTCTACGCCTGCCCCCTTGCGTAATTTGCAATCTTCTTTGGCAATTAGGGCGACCGTAAAAACTGAAATGTAAATCTAATCAGTGTAATGTGTGTAATTAAAGGCACAATGGGCAGGAAAACATGCCAGGCAGTTGGGAGTGTGACTGGGAGCGTGGCGTCGTCAAACACGGACTGTGAATCAGCCTGAAAGTCCGTCGCCACCGCGCAGGTTGCTATGTGACCTTTTCTGTGTAACATTATCAACTTTAATTGCAAGTGACATTTAGCAAATACAATGCCATCTTAAGCCGAGCTCCAAACTGAGAAGTAATTATTTTTTAACCCTGACACAGGCCAGCGTTTGATGTTTAAATCTGAAAACCAGGCTTGTTTTGTTTTTTTTTTTCTTTTTAATTCTTCCAGTAGGTAACCAGTATCTACTTTGCAAGTTAGATTTTCATCTTGGGTAGCAAATGCTTGAAAAACTGTCAGCCAAGGCACCCTGACAACAACCTAGTATACTAAAACTAAACGTCACTGTTCAAGTGCATGAAAGGGTTCTGAGACATCAAACTGATGTCTCCTGCTGGGCCTCTTCAAAACATCAAAAAAACACTTGAACATATAAAAATAAAAGCCTTCAACAGCAAATTTCTACAATCACCACATGCAAGAAAAATAATTACCTTTACAGTCCAAAAAACATGAGTCTATATTTTAATAAATCCAACCAAACTAAAACAGAAATGGGATTAAGTCGACATTTTAGAGTCGAAAAACGTCTGCATTGTTTTAATGTGTGGCTTTCTATGTATGAAACCTTTAAAATAAATACGTATTTTGTTGCAGTGGCGTGACCTCACACTTGGAGAAGAAATGTTGAAAACTTTGAGAAATTGACTATGTAATATCTACAGACACATATGAATATTAAATTATATAATGTAATATACAAGTATAATGTGAAGCAGGCCAAGATGGATATCAAAAATGCAGTCTGGCACATGACTGCTTGTTTCCCAGTGCTGTAACCATGAACTGACAAGGAGGCATTATACTCTCAATCACTTCACAAAACAGGTAAGACAAGGAAACATGCTGATTAAATCATGCAGACAAAATGGCAACCTTTAGGTACGAGATGAAAGTAGAGAAAGACAATATGACAACATCCATGTGTATAATTGAAGTAGAAAAGGGGGAAAAAGGGGAGAAAATTGTAAAAAAAAATGTGGGTGAAAATTAGTGAAAGAGTGAATTGGGCCTTTCTGTACACATGTCTACCATGGGCGATATTAAATATTAACTTTAACCTCAAAGGTGAGACAAAATTGTCCTTGCATTCAGCAACCATAGTGAGCATTAACTTCTGACAGAATCAACATATAATACATCCTCACCATGCTTCATATCTTTCCAGAGGCTAACAGATGATTTGGTGAGTGATACTAAGCTACTTAAGCAATTTGTGTGAATGTTTGGGCAGACAGACCTGAAGTGAATCATTCTTCAATAATTACTAACAGAGAAATCCATTAGCATCTGGAAAACAGCGATCTGATTAAATAATCAGAGGAGATTATTCAGTTTGTTTTTGGTAACGGCACAGAAATAAATTCAAAGTACAGTCGTCGATTAAGTCCCTCTGATTGCCATTAAATTCCTAATTGAAAAAACAACTGCACTTTAATGTGTTTTGTTATGTTACGGCAGTGGATGACAGTAAAAGATCCACCTTCGCACATAAATATGCTGGAGTTTAATATGTTTAGCTTCCTCTAGATTGTCCAATTGATTTATAACCGCAGACGTCTAAAAGCCTGAGGTTTTAAGACGACTTAGATTAGATAAGGACTTCAGTCTGATCAAAGGGTCGGCTGCCTGTTGGTTCTGCGTGAAAAACATTGAGCGAGAAGGAGGGGAAGCATTACTGCTGCTAAAATGCGATAATTGATTACAGCAGGCAGAACTGTGAACAAAGTGTCTGCTGCCAGGTGGGTTAATTTTGTCCAAAAAGACCAGAAACTGCACATAAACAAAATATGTCAGCGAGAAAATAAAAAAGGAACATCAGAGCATTTTGTTGCCATCAAACACTAAATGAAACAGAGTTAATATCTGGCCTTTTAAGTATAACAGCTAATTTCAAAGTCTGTTTTTCCACTGCGATGCCTCGTGGGTGGACAGGGCACACGAATGTTGTTTTATAAAAGAAGAAAAAGAGGGGGAAAAAATACATTTTCAGCCAAAGTAAATAAGAATAAACCAGCATTTAGGTGTGCCGTTTAGAAAGCATGAAATGCCACACGTTAATCTGGAGCTGGTGGATTCACCCACTCATGACTGGCACAAGCTGGTGAAAGCTCACACGTCGCCCCGCATGGCTTAAGCACCGTGGGGACTCGGCTTACAACTGTCATGAATGCACACCACATTATTATCTCAATAAGCCACACTATTTTCCCCTTCGTCCTCCTTCCTCCACCGCCGCAGCCGCCTAGCAGATAGAGACTGGGTGGAGATAACTAGAGACGGAGAGAGTGACCCAGAACTGTCAGGGCCCTTCCACAGTGGGCAGGCCTGGGCTCCCGAAGCGAGCACACGTCCCCAGTATCATCCTCAACTTCTGCTTTTTCTTTGGCACCTTCTAGTGATAACTTGTGGTTCAGCCACTTGATCCAGCCCTGCTCCACATAACCAGTGTAATCCCCGTATCACCAGGCTCCAAAAGAGCAGATCTGCTCTATTATTGCTGGGTGGGTTTGATGCGTTCCGATTCATTACGCTTGCAAGGAAAGATTAATTATCAAAAATAAACCCAGGCCTGGAGGGGGGGGGGACATACAACTTATGTTGTTTGGAGACTTTATAGTAGACAGAGCTGGTTCATTCATAATTAGAAGACTGCAATCTTTAAAAAAACACATCCTTAATGATATTATATTTAAAAATAATAAGTGGTAGCACATGGAATATTGAGTGAGATTAAAAAGAAATAGGAAATACACTTCCTTGTAAAAGTTCTGGAACGTTAAAACCACAAACATCTGTACATTTTATTTGGATTTTGTGCAACAGATCAACACAAATGTGTGAATAATTGGGGAAGGGAAGACAAACAAAAAGATATACAGTTTTCAAAACATATTAAAAATACAAATCTGAGATGCGTGCCGAGAAATGTAAGCATATACTAAATAAAGTATAAGGTAACAAACTGCCTTCAGAAGACACAGCTGACACCTGCTGTGTTTAATTTAATCCCATTATAAATGTGGCTGCTCTGAAAACACCTAAGAGGTTTGTTAGAGAAAATTACAAAACAAAACTCATCAAGAAAATTATATTAAAAGTAATATTTATGGAAATGACAAAACCTAATATTACAACTACAAGAGGGTGCAAAGTGATAGTTTAGATCAAAGGACGTTTATGTGAAAAATGGCTCAGTCAAAGTCCAACTGGGCTGAAAATTTCCATCTCAAGAAATGCAAAGCTGGCAGACACACTCAAAAAGCTGTAATTGTATGTATGGGTCGTTTGTGGAGAATTAAGCCACTGTAAGTTTTAGCATACATCTCAAAAATGCATTGTTGATCATGACGACACATAAATATATTTGAAGGGTGGGACTACTTTGGAAAAGCCCAGCATAGTGGACACAAATTACACAAGCTCATATTTTTTGTAAATTGGTCTGGATTGGGAATTCTTCTCCCTCACATTCACCTCATCCAACCTTAAATCAAAATACAGTATTTATTTAAAAAGCTGCTTGAACTGCATTAGTTCTCCATCTCTCCTAATCTGCAGCCGTTACGTACAGGGAATGAAACGTCTCGCTCATGATGCGTTTCTACTCGTAATGTCTGTGTTCTGAGTTCATACTTGCATTAGTTTAGACGGTTGAAGGGAAAAGAAACTCTCAACATATCTTTTGAAAGAACTTTAGATTATTTTTCATGAGCAGTTCAACTGATCCCTTCATGCTTCTGCCTGAAGGAGCTGAACGTGGACAACGAAGCAGAGGTAGACATGGATGGTTAATGTGAATTCTATTTCTCACTTCCTCCGAATAGATGAGGAATGCATTATTCATGGCTCCAAGGGGACAGCAACTTGTCTTTAGCAAATTCATCCACCTCCTCTCATCCTCAAGTTATCTTCCAACTTTCTTTTTCTTAAGTTCTGCAAAAAGTTCTGACACAGCATGAAATTAATCAGAGCCTCTCTATTAAAATAAGTCACACTCTCGTTTTACAGTCACTGACTAATCTGCTTTTTCAAACATTAGGCAGCTTTTAGAGTGGCTTAATTCTCGACAAAACAAAACGATGTCCTGCCTGAAACGGCTCCCCTGATAACGATCATTCGGACAGTGCAAACAAATAAGAACCACCAGCTGCTAAACGACTGCTTTCCCCTGTGCAACGCAGCCAACACTCATCCAATTAAGGGTGTTGGCTGGAGTTTTTCAAACTTGCAGAATTTAACATACAGATATCAGTGATGTAGCACTTCTGTCCTAGATAATGATCCAAGCTGCTGCAGATGGAAATCTGGAGGAAGTGACCGAAAAAAGGACAAAATACAAACAATATTTTGGTTTGTAACTTTCAGGCTACCATTGAGTAAAGTTAACGGAAAATGGTAAAGAGGAAGAGAAATTATCATCTGAGGGTTTACAGTTAAGAGTGTTAGAGACACCTGGCAGGGGAAAAGGAGAGGCAGGAGCAAGTGATGTGGATTAGCAGTGCTTGGCAACACCTGATGATGTCATTCAGGACATGTTCCTGTATAATAGTGTCTCTGCTGCCCAGAAATTGAGTTGTTGGCATATTGTGACAGTCATGTCATATGGCGACAGTCTTCAGCCAGAGTCCGACACAGACTCTTTGTCACGACTCTGAAGAAACTTGGATGGTATGAACATTTCATTTCATTTTGGGAGAAGCAGAGCAATTTTGAACTTGGAAAAACAAAGAAAAAGCTGTGAAAAAAGGATACGAATAATTTGGTTGAAACAACGCTGCCTTGTTTAAATAAGCAACTAACTTTATAGTTCAGAATAATATTTACTAATGAAGTTCTATTTTTTTCTATAAGACATAGGATTACCAGATAAGCATTTTCTCACAGAGATCGTCTTGTACTTCATTCTTAACATTTTCAGTTTATTATGAAACAGATAAAAATCAACCTTTTCACCAGGCCAAACTTTTTAAGTTTGTCGTGTTGTGGAAATACAACAAATTAGGTGTTCTTTTTTTTTTTACAGTTTTCAGATTTCAACTGGAGGTTTGTCACCCACAATGCTCTCATATTCTAATGTCAATTAAAAAAAATGTTTATTTGATCTTTTATAGATTTATGTTATACAAAATAAATAAATAAATACAAAATAAATAAATAAATAGCACAGTGCAGCCTCCTTTAGTGAACATTTTGCTGTAGCATCTGAAACGTAAAATACAGAGAACGGCAGTGTTATCAGACTGCATGCTAATAATAGCTAGTGGTGCCGCTGTCCTGCAACCTTGGGACACATCTTTGCCCCAGCACACCTGAATCTAATAAATGCCTAATGACAAGGCATTTCTAAAAATTGCTGACATGCCGAAGAGGCGATTCAGACTTTTGATTTAGGTGTTTAAAAGCAGAGAGACATCAAAAAGTTGCCGATCACTGATTAACCCGATTTCTGGGCCTGCTGTAATTGTCAATGCATCTAATAGCTCAAAATTTCCTTTACATTTTTGAAATGGCAGACATTTTATGGACGTCCGGGCAACCGTTAAAGAAAAGTGCCTGCGTGAGAGTGAAATGAGGACGACGGCTTCGTGGGTATTGTATCTGCAGTCATAGAGGCGGAATGAGAGCCTCACCAGGTCATCAGTCAATACAAGGCCAGCAGTATGTAAAAGCCAAACAGAACTTACCTGATGTAATAGTCATTCCTGATAAGCAATAGGTGCTGAAGGATTGACAGAAAGTAGGTCTCCGAGGCGGTGTCTTTCACCATATTTGACAGGAGATGATACACTTCATTCATATCAGTGAGGGAGCAAGGTTAAGGGAAAAACAACTTTTTTTTCTTAAATCAGATAGCTATAAAAGCATCCATTCTGACAAACTTATTCAACTCCGGCGAACATTTAAAGGTTATTACAGTTTGTTTTCATTAGAAGCGTTTATTTTTTTTATTTTTCTGTAGATTGCAGCTCAGCTTCTCTGACAGGCATCATCGCACAAAAGTCAACAGAGATATAATTTCTCTTTTCCGCTGTCTCTCAGGGGAGCTGTGACAGAGTAAACTGCTAAGTTGAGAAGGGGGGACTGGCATTGAAGAAGGCTCCCACAGGTTCACCTGTCACTCCAGACCTTTCAAGACATACAAAACTAATTACATGAAAAAGTCGCACAATGCTTCGCTTTTCTACACCAACTAAATCTTGAGGATCTGATCTTTTGCAGGGTAGAAGCATATGTGAGGCTGAACCTTTATATTGAAACTGGCACGCAGAAGAAAAATGTTAGGCGATTAAATTTGCAAAAGCTATTGATTGTGTGTCTTAGCTTTGCTTTGCTTTTAAAGGAGAATCCACTGACGGCTTGACATCTGAAGCAGCCGGTAAATCCAACGGACCTTTTAATGCTTTAAGTTTAAGCCTAATGAGCAATACATCCTGATTGAAAGCATTTGTTTTGATCTTTCAACCGTTCAAAGAAGACAAAATGACAGAAGCGGAAATTAGGCGTTCAGGGTTGAACCAAATTATTAAAAAAATAAATAAATAAATCTACTCAACATATGTCTAAAAGGTGGATCAAAGTCAGCAAGCAGACAAATTTTGATTTACAATTATTTCATAAAAAGAGAGGTCGATTATCCAACCAGAATTATGCCAGGTCCTTGCTGATGTCAACCAATCATCTTGCTAAGTGACATTTTGGGTTGGGCAGGTTTTTTTTTATCAATGATCTGCTTCATTCATATAAATGAATCAAAGCCTCACATAATGTCAACATTCATGCTCATGATGGGTGTATGTACACGTCTGAGTGAAGACGATTAAAATCTAAATGTAAATTGTAGCTCTTCTCAATCTGCACTAAAACATTTAAACCCACAGTGTCATCAACCGCCACAGAAAACACAGACGCCGGAGAAACGCGTCGGTGATCTATGGGCTGCTCCGCTTGCCAGATCCCTCACTGCGTTGGGAAAAGATCAATGCTTTTAAATGCTGTTTCACTGCTCTCCAAATCAATGTTAACACTGTCTGTAATTAAAATGCTTTAATTTTTTTTCTTCTTTTAGAAACAGAGGGGGGAATTAAGGCTCTTCTAAAGTATCGTTTCTCTCCTCTGCACTACCTGGGAGAATTACCAGCCCTGGGAGATTCAATTATAACCTCACCACAGCTGCATTTCAGAAGACAGAGGGGGGGTTGAGCGGGTTGGGGGGGAAAGGAGCTCACCCTGGGAGAGAGCTGAGCTTCGTTCATCTATCACTAACCTTCGGACGTAACCCTGCTGTAAAACGCTGAGCTCCTCCATGCCCCCCCTCATCCACGCAATCGAAGCTCTTTCTCCTCACTCTCAGTTTCTCTCTCCGTCTCTTTGCTCTCTCTCTCCAAATAATGAATAAACATGAGTGGCAGTCAAGTGTGATGTAGGCCAGTCAGTGGTGGGGTCAATCAATCACCATTCCACAGTTCATTAATATTTATTAGAGCCTGGAGTCATCTCCTCAGCACCTGGACCCAGAGCTGGACAGAGGAGACGAGTCTCTTCAGGTTAATATTTATGAAACCGCTGGGAGAAACAAGACACATGTGCAGAGCTCAGGTGGTAGAGGTTCTGCTGGTGTGTGTGTGTGTGTGTGTGTGTGTGTGTGTGTGTGTGTGTGTGTGTGTGTGTGTGTGTGTGTGTGTGTGTGTGCTCCATGCAGACAAAAGGACAAAGGGTAACCTGGGTTTTCCAATCAGGGCCATACCTCACAGATCAATACCACATTGTCCTTGGAAACAAACATTAGGCCTTCTCATTTGTGAACCTGCTCAAGCACATCATTAATCCAGCTGCACCTCCCCACCTCCACCCGCCCATCTCCATGCACACATCCACAACTCCTCCTCCCCTCGCAAGTGTCACACCAAACTGTCACTCACCGTGGCACTTTTATGCCCTTACAAGAGCTGCGGAAGAAAACGGTAGCAGGAATGAACATCTACATAATGTCAGAGCCTGGTTCGTCTGCTCACAATGTCAGCTATTCATACATGGCCTGGGAGAAGATTTCTGAATTATTAAAGAGCTCTTCCCTCGGATGCCAGGAGAAGTTTGCCACTCAGGACTAAATTTGTGCTCCTCTTATTACTTACACGTCAGGATTTCAGAGCCGAAAGGTGGAGAAACGAGCAGTGCATCTACAGGTGCATCTCAGAGAATTAGAATATAGTTGACAGGTTTTTTAAAATTATTTCAGGATTTTAATTCAAAGAGTGAAACGTGAGGCAGAAATTTTGAGACATTTTGATGGTTATGACTTTAAGCTAATGAAAAATTCCAAATTTAGCTTGTCAGACATGAGAAAAGAAAGAAAAAC
>CAEGAF010195156.1:0-19289 GCA_903067075.1 Micropoecilia bifurca
ATATAGCCCTCCTCCCCAAAAAAGAAAAAGTTGAAAATGTGGAATATCATTTTCAAGTTATTTAAAAAAATATTTTGCGATATAATTTTGTGACAATATCACACCCCTCAACCCCTAAATTTAGGTTAAGTGTCTTTTCAAAGGATGGTTAAAATTGAGCCTACACCTACATTAACCTATTTTATCTAAGTTAAGTTCTCAATATTTACAAAATCTTTCTATGAATACAACCTGAACCAAATATATTAATCTCTACTTGTCCTGCTCTCTGTTCTGACAGGAGATTTGGACTGTCATCCTTTAGATCCTACAGTGTGGCATGTAAGTATGAAAGGATTTTAATGGCCACTGCTGTGAGTGCATTCCTATAGGAGAATTTTAATTAACTTAGAATCACAATTAGTTAAACTAAAATATGTACACGTCATTACTCTGAATAATCTGAACTCTCATATGCTGTTTCCTTTGTTTTTTATCTATGCAGCATCCGGTTACGTGGCAGCCGTCCAAAGAGGGTGACCACCTGATTGGGCGTATCACATTAAGCAAGAGGTCGGCTCTGCCCCGCGAGGCCGGCTCCCTACTGGGCCTCAAAGTGAGAGAACACCTTCATTGTTATTTTGCATTCAGAGAAAACATTTTCCTTAAGCTGAAGGTACAAGTGTTCTGTTTCCTGAGGAGCCTGTATAATCTTTAAGACTATCAGCAGGTGAGATCTGTATTTAAACAGTGTGCTAAAAAATATTCCTTCTCAAATCCGATCTAAAGATCAAGGCTGTTTGTCACAGTACCCATGGAAAGTTGTAAATTAAAAGATGACTTTGTCACGAGGTGACTATGAAACCATTCAAACGCTGATCAGATGCATAGAACAAATCAATGTGTGAATGTTGGTCTTACACATGGAAATCAACAATGGTTTGAAATCAAAACAATAATTGCAGCAAAATAATTGTTGCTGATGAAACAAAATTGAATAACAACTGAAGCACACGGCTTCTGCTGGAAACTACTGAGAAGGCATGACTGAGGTTGAAGTCTTAAGTTTGTGAAAGGACTTAGACCTAAACCTTCAGAGACATATAAAGACAATTACAAAGTCAACCTTCTGTCACCTGATGAACATTTCCAGCATTAAAGGACTAATGTTACAGCAAGATCTAGAGAAACTCGTACGTGCATTTGTTTTTAGTTGCATTGATTACTGTGTACTATGTGCAGGTTGTTGGAGGAAAAATTACAGAGTCTGGAAGACTTGGGGCCTTCATCACCAAAGTCAAAAAAGGCAGCCTGGCAGATGTTGTGGGACATCTACGTGCAGGTAAAGAAAGAACAGATTTACACATTGTTTTCTACCAAGAGTTATTTTTTCATAACCAGACTCAGTGGTCCCAGTTAAGTGATTGCCTTTCTAGGGAATTCTTGTAATTAAGTTGTATTGTAAACCTTCTAGTTACCAGATGAAACAAAGTATTTTTTTCCTGCTAAAAATATACAAAATGTTTTTAGTTATTGGATAATTTTTTTAATGCTTTGAATTTTTTACAAGTTCTCTTTTACTAATATTTTTGCATCTATAACATGGAGAATATATTGCAAAGTTTGCTACTACAATATCAAGATTCAACATCAAAATTTAAAGCTAGTTTTATTCAATGCACAAGCATTTATTCTTCACAAGGAGGCCCCCCCAGACAGTGAGGGTCTGGGGGGGCCTGCTTAGGCCAGAGATTTAAAAATTAGTGAGCATTGCAACCACATTTAATTTCCCTTTGCAATCAATAAAGTATTTTTAAATTGAATTGAATTAAATGCTTTAACTTTAACACACAGCATAGAGGTCTAGAATTATAACATTTGTTAATTGATAGTGAGAATATTGGTAAATATGTTTTAATGATCTTAGCAGAAATAAATTAAAATAAATGTTACATTTCTTCCAAGTTGGTATGTAACTTTTATAAAAAATAATTAAAAAAAAAAAAGTATTTTTTACATAGTGGGTAAAACTGCCATCATGTCGTGACAGTATGTTATGAGACTGAGACCCTCCTCCTGACTGACTGGTTGTTTCTGATGGAGATCTGTATTTCTGTATTTGGCACTGGCAGTAGGGAGAGGTGCTCAGTTTTTTCAAGGAATACCTGTCTCTTTCCATTCAGAGGATGCTCTTCATTGTCAGCCGGCTAGCCTTGTCGTAGTGCTTGTTCATGTGTTTACAAGTCTCTCTGGCCGGACACTGAGGAGATCTGCCCGAGTGGAGAAGAGGTAGAGGAGGCATTTGATATGGCAAAGTTTGAGGCGTAGTGGTGCTGCAAGACAACAGCATCCTGCGTGGGGTGAGACCGACAGTGTCTCCACGAGTTAAACCACCAGCTGCTAAACCACCAGCTGCTAAACCACCAGCCCAACCCTGATAGTCTCTAAAGCCAGTTTTGCCCCCCGATGTCACACTTTTCATCCTGTAACAACTTTGTACCTGATACACAAATCAAAACGAAACTCGGGTTACATCATCTGCTGGTAATCTGATTTCCAGGCGACGAGGTCTTACAGTGGAATGGGAAGTCGTTGCCAGGAGCAACCAAGAAAGAAGTGTACAACATCATTCTTGAATCCAAAGCCGAACCTCAAGTGGAGATTGTAGTCTCAAGGCCAATAGGGTAAGACTGGTGTTATCAGTATGTAACTATTGCATTTAAAGTAGAGGAGTAGCGGCACAGGTTTTATTCTAACAGATGCGTTTGATATCTTTCCTCTTGTATAAAAGCTCCATCAGTCGAATTATGTCCAAAAACCTTTTGAGAAAAGTCTATAGAGCCTATCAGTAAGTAGATTTAATGGGTGGAGCCCCTTTACAGTCTGTCCTCCCTAAAATCCTAATGATCCGTCAGAAAAATCCTCTTTTCCAGATGTTTCTTTCTTTCCTCTCCTACCCACTGTGCTACCTAAGCCTATTTTTATGGATGGCCTTTAATCTGTTCACAATTGAGCTGTTTGTTCCACATCTTTTTGTAAAAACGAAACACTTCAATATACTCATCAAAACTATGAGCACCATAGTTCTGTCTGAATTTCAATGTCTTCCAACCTGCTACCTTTTACAGAGACATCCCAAGAATCCCAGGCTCCCCACACCCTCCACTAGAATCCAGTAAGTGTTTTTAGCTGTGGATTACATGAAGAAGGCGACTTAGAAACACAGTTTTAATTTCTGTGGACAAATACGTTCTTGATTCCAATGTCCAATGTGCTGCTGGCTCTGTGTGTATGGTCAGTCCTTGCAAAGTTTGGAGCATGATAATAAAAATTAAATAAATCGAATCGATAATTGTGACAGAACAAAGAAGAGGTTAGGAGTTGATTGATACACGGACAGATGAGATTCCCTGAGTTAACCCAGTGCGACCCTCTACCACCATTAGTTTGCTGTGTTTTATAATAATAAAACGTGTATTCTTAGTCAAAAGGCAGAGACCTTCAGAAACTATCTGCAAAATGTTCTCGTTCTTTCTTCTGTTCACTCTGGTTTCACTTTTACAATATTTCACCAGAACCTTTGTTTTTCGTCTATCAGCTGGCTCCAGTTCGTTTGAGTCACAGAAGATGGATCGTCCCTCTATATCGGTGATGTCCCCTACCAGTCCTGGCACCCTTCGAGACCTTCCTCTTGTGCTACCTGGACAGCTTTCTGTAAGTAAAGAAAGAAGTGTTTGGTCTGAGGTTTGTCTCCAGTGGTGGGAAACTACATTTCAACATCTTTTTAGGTAAAGCTGTGGTACGACAAAGTGGGTCACCAGTTGATTGTCAACGTCCTTCAAGCCATAGACCTGCCACCTCGACCAGATGGCCGACCTCGAAACCCATATGTCAAAATGTACTTCCTGCCGGATCGGAGGTAAAGAGGTTTCATGTATTTTATCTTTACCACTCTGCCTTGCCCGTATCAGGCTAACAATACCATCCCCCAGCGCTTGTGTTATATAAGTATAACATTACATTTTGCATTTTAAAGGTTATATCCTCCGCTTGAACTCATTTTGCTGGTTTTTCTCCTGGGTTCCAGTGACAAAAGTAAACGACGGACTAAAACGGTGAAGAAGAGCTCTGAGCCCAAGTGGAACCAGACTTTCATATATTCCCATGTTCACCGGCGGGACTTCAGAGAGCGCATGCTGGAAATCACTGTCTGGGATCAGCCCAGAGTGCAGGAGGAAGAGAGCGAATTTCTGGGCGAGGTTGGCGATGCCTCACAATGTCCCCGTACTGATCACAGAACATCACATTGCTAAAATGTTGCTCTGTTTATAATGAATGGAAAAGTACAAATCTTGGTGTGCTGACATTTTTTTATGTAAATTCTGACAAAGGACAAAATTTACAGCTAAAAATGTTTTATGTTTTTTCCTTTCAAGCAATGGTTGTGTGTCTTTGAACAAATTGCTAAAGTCATTCAAATATTTATTTTATTTTAAACTTGGAAGATGAATAGTCATTACATCCTCTACAAATATTAGCAAGTTTTCTGTATTAGCTCTTTTCATCCTTCCTTTAAATCTATGAGAAATTTCTTTGAGTTAGTAACCACTGCTCGTAAACTTGTTACCCCAACACGCAACCCCCCTCCGATTTGTCAAGATTTGAGTCTTTCCACCATTCTGACGACACATGAAACACTCACTTTTTGATTCTCAGTTCTTCTTCTCCAACAACTGTCCTCCGTCTCTGTCCTGTCAGATCCTAATAGAGCTTGAGACGGCCTTATTGGACGACACCCCCCACTGGTACAAACTCCAGACCCATGACGTGTCCTCCATACCTCTGCCTCAGCCCTCTCCATACCTTCCGCGCCGACATGCCCACGGAGACAGTCCGAGCAAGAAACTACAGAGTATGTCCTCCAGGATGCAGTCTTGCGCATTTCGTTGGACCTGTGATGTGTTTGAGTCTACCCCGGTTAACCTCTCCCTCTTCTGAGCTTTCTCCTTTGTGTCAGGACGACTCAGCTTTGCCCCGTCTTACCCTGTTTATGTGTGTATGCAGGGTCTCATCGCATCATTGATACAGAGTTTGATGATGGTTTGATAGGTGGGACTAAAGGTGGGTGGGGGGCATGATTACTGAGTTTTTCCCTTGTAGTAGCTTGTAATTGTCCAGCACTTGGTGAGAAGCTTCGTCTTGCATCCTTCCTCTCCTCGTATAAATAATTTAAACATCTAATTTGCACCATTGTTTTAAGAAAAATTCTGTTGTGATTTATATATTATTCATTGTGTCCTGCAGCATAGTCCACTGTAATCTTGTGCCCTTTAGTTTGTACTGACCTTTCCAGAAGCTGCAGTGAACTGTTTCTCCTCCTCTGCTGGACTGTAGACTTACTGAAGCACAGAGTGCATGTTAGACTGCAGAGCTCCTTTGTTCTCTGCCATTTCACTTACTCTCAATCCCCTGCATGTTTTTAGTCCTACCAGCTTGTGGCTCACTTCACAGGAGTCAACATGCACACGAGGATAACCTCTTTATTTATATTGATATATTTTACTTTTTATGTTTTACTTTTTTGACCAGCAGTAAATGTCTTTGTTGTTTGTCTGTTTCTGCAGTAGCTTTAGTTCTCACCAATCTAATGTGCGCCTGATTACTGAGCCGTATATGTTCAGAGCTAATTTTGCCCTTTTTAGATGCCTTAAAGGTGTTGCTTGTGACAAAAGGAGGACTAATATTCTCATTGGCAGTATGAAAGGGATGGCAGACCAAAAAAAAAATTCCACATGAAGTCAATGCTCAGGGTTGTCTGCAATGTTTTTCTTGTAATGAAAAATCCTTCTTTGTACAGACATCTCCAGAGACACCAGGCCCCAGAAAAAAAAGCAGTGTTAGTAACTTTATTTTGAAGAAAGGATGTATAAAACACAGGAAATATCAGAAGACCTGAGAAAAACATTAACAGAAAAACAGTAGAGCAACCTGAAAGATAACCAGGTAGCATAATGATTGGGGAGGATAATAACTAAGCAATTTCAGGTGAACTGACTCCAAATGGAAGATATTATCAAGGAACTGGCAGATAGAATGAACAAGGATTTTTAATGACTGAAAATATTTACTCATAAATACAAAAAGACCTACTCAAAATATATAACCCCCCAGAAAAAACAAAACAGAAGTTCACTAACACTGCATAATAGCTTTACCCAAAATATTTCTGTTTAATTGAATACACACGTCTTGTCTGGATAAGGAAGCAGGAAGAAACAGAGCACTTTTCACTATGTAATATATTATAAACTAGAATTAAATAACATTTATGTTAATTTTTTTTACAAATACATGTTTAAATGCAGCTACAACAGGTGATTTTAATCAAGAACTATTGGGTTTTAACTTTATTTGATCGCTTGGTCAAAAAACATAGCTTTGTCTCTAGCTAAGTTACAACTTTAACTGTTTGATTACGTAGTAGTTCATCTGGTGCTACATACATTTTTAAATCTCTGGCCTTAAATGGGCACTGCAGAAACAGTCAGGCACTTGATTTGCTTGTAAAACATCTTGATGTGATGTTCTACATCCAGCAAAAGATTTGCATCTGTAGTAGTGGTAGTAGTTGTTGTAGCAGTAGTGAATCGAATACCTCTTTCAACTGATGCATCATTTTTAAATGAAATGAAAAGGTTCTCTCTGAGTGGGTTCACTCTTTCTTGATTGTGAATTTATTTTTGTACCCATATAAATCCCTGAAGGATGTTTTTTTTTTTTTTTTGTCATGCGTGTCCACATTCTTTGTTTGTGCCAAGGTGGAGAGCGAAACTCCCGTGAGAGAGATCGGAGCAGCACCTTGGCTGTCCCAGATCAGCAGCGGCCCATCCAGCACCGCTCCCGCTCCGTGTCTCCTCACAGAGAGGACTCCTGCAGGGCTCGGTCTCGGCCCCCACACGTGCCCATGCAAAGGTCAGCTTCCCGCAACAGTGACTCACATTGCCTTTTATTTCTGTATGTAGTCTTCTGTACATCTAAACTGACAAGGCAGGCAAAGGAGAGCATTAGTGGAGAAAAATATCAGCAGTCCCATGGCAGATCAACAGTTCAGGTTAGAGAAATTGTTCTCAGGGAAACTACATGCTTCACAAATTTGAGCCTTGTGGAAGAGTGGTAAGAAAATATTTTTGTTTATCCCTTTATTTTTACAACGGGGCTTAACATAGATTCATGTGGAAAAGTCTGAGTGATGCAAACACTTTGCAAGTTGCTGTGTCACACACTTGTTCCTTGGATCAATGTAATAATCAAGCAAACTTTATTTTTGTTGTTGTTTCTTATTTGTAGTAATCAGTGTCTTTCAGTCAGAATCCATAGTGTATTAAATAAATATGTAGCGGATTACATATATTTTAATGTAAATGTATTCATTTTCTTCAGGAGTTTGGATGAGATTCACCAAAACCGCAACCACTCACGTTCCCCAACACACTACCACGAGTTCTCCCTGGAGCACCAGCGCTCCGGCGACTCAGACTACGAGTATTCAGAAGACAGGTAAACTAATATTGGGACGTCTTGAAACTCTAGAGTGAATAAATGTGTAAAACAGTAATTTATCAGTAGCTGCTCACAACATTTTATGCTACAAAACCCTAAAATTGTTAAACGTTAGATTTGTTTTGTGAAGGTCGCCTCTTATTTTGCTTAATTGTTTTTTGTTTTGTTTTGTTTGTAATCGGGTTTCACCAAACTAATTCTACTAATACGTCTAACTGTGTTCGTCTTAGACATAACTGTAATATGAAAAATATTTTTCCTGCTTTCTATCATTCGTAAATTCACTTTGCTCATCTGCGTTGCCATCCTGTTTTTTTTTTTGTTTCTTTATGTGTGTGTGTGTGTTTTCCTGGGTTGTTTTTCATTCGTTCACTCATCGTCATGGCACTGACAGTGAGGTCCTGGAGATGAACAGATCAATTCGAGGCGGGAGTGCAGAGTGCCTACATACCAACAGGTACAAACACCATTCAGCTGTGTTTTAATGGTTGCCATCATACCTTAACAACTTCATCTTAACATAAGTTTTTTTTGGTGTATAAGGAATGAGTTGAATGTTTCTGATTCTCTGCATCTGCATGAAATCAAAGGATTGTGAATTTGTGCCTAGGTGCTGCAGCATACTTTGAATTTCTTTTCCAGAATTCTTTTAGATTTTCACTACTGCCTTATATATATATATATATATATATATATATATATATATATATATATATATATATAAAATATAAAAAAAAAAAATAATTATAAAAATTTGTTAGAAACCTACCCTCTCCATCAGCTGAAAGAAGACAGAGCTTTCTTTCTCATTTCCCAGCATTTTCTCAATTTTCCACTTTTTTTCTTGTCTTGCTTTCAATGTGCATGATTTCTACTCGTTCAACCAGGAGCATAGGTAGATACAGCAACACGCTCCCCCCCAAAATGCCCCTTTTAGTAAATGGTATCCATAAAGACATTTACAGGTAAGCGTTTTACACTTGGAAGGCAATCTTGTTTTCCCTTCCTTACTCTGTGCTTGTCTTATTTCAATTACTCATTTGTGAAATTGGTGAATCTTTTTGGTACAACAAGCCTCCCATTGTGTTGTTGTTGTTGTGGTCAGAATGTTGCAGAAGCCGGTCTGGATTAATTCACCCATCACCAATTTGTAGAACTATTTCATACTTACGTGTTGCCCTTTCATCTCTTCCTACTACAATTTCAGTGTTGTGAGCAAACTATCTTGTCCCCCTTTACTAAACCATTGTATATCAATTCATATCTTGCAAGGTACATTTTAGTAAAGACGAGGTAATTTAAAATATCTATATTTTCTAAAGAAAAACTACCACGTTTCTACAGGTTTTGATTCTGATCCCATTTTGAGCCTTTTGACCAATTGACAAGAGAAACCAAAATAACTCTATTACATTTATTGTAATAATTACATTTATTGGAGCAATATAATGTTGCTTTTGTTTATTAAAGAAATGCTCTTTAAATCAAGCACAATGTGCCATTTATTGGTCCCAATTTATTGATTCTCTCTACAGATTGTCTCTTGGCAAATAGCTTCCAAACACTTGGCATATGACAAAAATTGCAATTTATTTCAAATGTTTGCATTTGTTGGTCTCAAAATTACGAACATCAAATGTCAGAATTACAAGTGTCATTTCTACTGAATATTTCATTCTTCGACATGGAAAACTAATTGTCAGTGAAACACACAACATGTTCAAAACATGTCCTATACCATCTTACCTGGAGTTGTGTGTTAGAGAGTTGAAACAAAATGAGGTCTCCATTTAGTATTGGTTAACTTAGCAACGTGCTGTAATCATACAAATCAAGAACTCACCAGTTCTTGATTTCATCAGTTAAGAACCAATATATAACCACTAAGAAATGGAGACGAGTATCTGAGAAAATATATAAAGTATAATATAGCAAGTATGAGAATAATTATGAAACATTTCTTTCAAACAAGACAAGATGCTAAAATTGAATTTGAAAAGCCAGAGATATATGACGCTACAGGCAGTGTCACGCAGGTCTGAAGGCAAAGCTTCCAAACGCAGTCATTGCACTTAGATATCTAAGAGATATTGACTGTAGTATCCATTTCTATACTCTTAGCTTTTCCATTTTTTATATCTGACTCAGCGTAAAATTAATCTGTCATCATCTGCACTACTGTAATCATAGCTACATAACTACCATGAGGCAAAAACTCTCATATTGAACAGAATAAACTTCCCAGCTATAACCTTTTAAAATAGATGTACATAGATTATACAAATCTACAGTACTGTGGTTTTCTCTCAAGAAATAGATGTGTAGATTCTATTATGTAATAAGCATTACACATAATCTCCAACTAGATAAACTATCTCTCTGCCTTTACGTAATGAAATCCTTGCTCTAATGTTGCAGATGGAATTAAGTTTAGCTTACATGTTTATTTAGTATTTCCTTTGTCTTAGAAATCTGAAGGCGATCTGAGCTTACAGAGAACTCACCTGCACTGAGTAATATGCCTTTGTGTAGCTATAGTGCTGGTTTCCCCCCTGATCATAAAATAAATTTTATTATCAGACATTAATAACCTGAAAGAATACAAATAAACAATTTTCAAATGAGGATTTAATTTATACAGCGGAAAACTTAACAAAATCAGTCTAGCCCTAAATGAAAAAGCAATTAAACAGCTTGTTCTACCTGTGGCAGCAACAACTGCCATCAAGACTGCGATAAGTGGAAAGGAAATGTTTACACCACTGCTACAGCCTCTCAGTCATATTTAAGTTAAGATTTTGACTAGGTAGAGTTTAGATTTATGACCTTCCACAGTCAATGAAATATGTAGTTATCTTGGTAGTATTGACAAACAGGGTGTGTGAGCAATTTTTATTTTGATGCATTCATGTGCTTCTACCAGTTTGCCTTAGAAGTATAATAATCAAGAGTGGAAGGGAGAAGAAGACCGTTGTGTAAGTCTATATAGAGGAGAGAGCTTCTGGATGTTGCCAAAGGCACGGAATGTTGATGCTTTAAGGTTTATAAGGTGTCCTGAGATGTGCAATACATGTGACTAAAATCTCAAACCCTGATCCCTATAGTCCTCTAGGGACTCTTAAGTCCTTTCTGTGGGGAGCAAATATTGGGGAATGCTGCTTTACACACTGTTCTGGGTTTGTTTTTAACCTCCTGAATGAGTTTGCAATGTACTCTTAGAATAATTTTATGAAGCCTCCTGTTCCTAGGAAAACGTATCACTTTTCTATGATTTCTCAATTTCTGGACTGTGGCTGTAATTGCATTTTCCAGATAGATTTCAATTACATTTTTCTCATATGTTCCTGAATTGCTTCAGATTGTGGGTATAATGCTTTCTGTAAACTTTTAAGGAACTTCTTAATTGTGGATGTCTGGATCTTTGTGTGGCTTGCATAGTTAAACTCAGATTTCCAAAAAGTGTAGCTAATCACAGTTATCTCATGATTTAACAAGGGAAATTATGGTTCACATTGCAGCAGGTTGGTTTGGCTTGTTGCTTTTTCCTCAGTAAATAAAATTACTTTTGTCTGATACTGAAATTGGTTTGATGATCTGATGCATTTAGGTGCAAAGAACCCCCCCACCACCAAAAAAAGCAAAAAAACAAAAACAAACAAAAAAAACCCTGCTTTATCAGTAGGAAGGCAAACATTTTCTCAGTGCATTTTATGCTTGATGTTGTGATGCAGATTTTCATTTCTTAACCCCACCTCTTTGTGTTTAGTTGCTGTTGCACTGTCACTTGCATGTGTCATTTTGTTTTCCTTTGCCTTTCTTTGCATGCGGGTGTTTGGCACACAGCTCCACCCTCCCTGCATGCCTAAAGAGTAAGCCATACACCAGACAAGAGGGGGGCGGCATCTTGCCTCGTAGCATCCTCACACACCGTGTTCTCAGGTTCACAGACGAGGTTACGGTTAGGTAAGAGCAGAGCGAATTTCACACATTTCCACTCTCATTCTGTCACCAGTCTGGTTTTACTCTCGACTGACGGCTAATTCTAACATGTGAAGCATTACACCAGTTTTAAATTAGTGATCTACTTTTGTAATTAACAGTGCATTAAAAGAAATCTGCACACAGCTTTTAAAATGCGAGGTTTTTGTGATTTAAAGAAGTTAAATCTAGATAAACCATTTCCATTTCCCTCTTTAAATATTAGCTATGACCTGTAAAACTCAACGGATTAACATAGATTGTTAACCAAACAATACTGTGTTTGGTTAAGTTTTATACTCTTTTAAAGTGGTACATGTGGCTTTCCTCAGGGTCACCCACCATATTTAGACTAAACACTTGGCATCTTGTAGAACACCTCTGGTCAAGCGCAAATATGTGTGGTCTAGTAGATTTTTCCTTAAACATCCTGACAACTCATTCCAAAAGTTGAACACACAGGCACACAGTGAAGCATGGGAGTGGTAGCATAATGCTTCGTCATATGTTTTTATTTTCTAGCTTGGACTGAAGTCTTAGTTAAGATGGAGAGAGTAATGAACATTTAAAAAAAATGTTTTGCCACAAAACTTCCAAGGTTCTAAGACAGCTGACAATAAAAAATATACATCTTCAGGACAAATATGAAAGTAAGCACATATCCAAATCGAGAGTAAAATTCTTGAATCTTCTACCCAGAAAACAAATTGCATCTGAAATGCTGAAATTGAATCAAAAGTTGTTTCAATCAGGTTGTGTAAATTTCTGTTTCCATTTCCTCAGAAAGATGTAAGTTAATGTTTTAATTGATTTTTACAGGTTTATGTCACCTTAAAAGTGGAAGGACTTCTGAAATGATTTACCATATACTTACTAAATGTTTTATTTCCATATTTGTTGTTTACATCACACAAAATTTTGCACTGTAGTTGGATGTATAGGTAAACTACTGGTGTTGAGATTTAAACAAATCATTATCTAATAACATCTACAACTAGTATTTAGATTTAAGATTAGCAGATTTAGATGTTTTGCTTTGAGCATCAAAACATCTAGCCAAGTGGAAATAAATTTCTTCCTATAGGCCTAATTCGTATCAGTACTTAACACAGAAAAAACAAGCGCCAAGACAGAAGCAGTATTTCTTTTTATTTTTTATTTTTTTTGGACACAAAAATGGAGAGACAAGAAATGAGATGATGAAGACGTAAGCAGGGATAAGATAATCTTAGGCAGCTTTTCCTTACCTTTTTTTTTTACTACCACAAATTCCATTTATAATGTGAAAAAATTGAAGATGTTTTAAACAAGGCTGAAAATTTGGAGTGTATTAATCCCAATATTTATTAGAATTAAACTTGCAACAATTAGTATTTTATGACTCTAAAGTTTTATTGATCGTGAAGAGCTATTTCATTCAAAATGGAAAAAGAAATAATGTTGTTCATAAATATTCCATCAAATAAATGAATGTCCCTATGACATAAATAAATATATTTATTAAAATGATGTTTTTGCTGCCAAAAGTGGAGGTAAGCCCTGAAACTCACAAAATAAAGATCACAAATTAAGTCTATTATGAAATACATAATGAAATAAAAATGTGATTGACAAAATAATCTATGCATTAAAGATATACATTGTTTTTATTTCATCAGGGCATATATTCACTCGATGGAGTGTTTATTATTTATTTATTTCTAATAGTATTTATGCTTTTAATGCTGTATAAAACGACCATTCACTGTTGCTGCTTTTGGTTTAGAAGGAAAACAATTAGATCATGTCGTACATTTTTTATTACTATGCAACCTGGAGAAGTTTTTACTCAAGTTTATTTTGACTCCATAATCTCATACGAGCCCATGAGTACTCATCATTGCTGCTACTTCACGGTTAATTAGGGTGAATAAAAGAAACTATTCAACTGAACCCCTGCTTAAATTTGTTGGTTTGCTTTTCTGTCCATTTGTGGAAATGCATTTGTTTTTATGTGTTGTGTTATTTGCATTTGTAAATTGCATTTGTTGATTCAAACATGATCCAATTACTTCTCAGTTTGCCTGTTTCCATGTCGCTGCATGTTCTTTGTTTAGTTGCAGGATTGCCACTTCCAACATTTAGGTCATGCGATGTTATACGATGGCATCCATTTAAAGCCACTTGATGTCAGAAAGTGAAATGGGACAAACACACAGACGTATACAAATATCTGTGAACCAATTATGAACTCATACAAACCAATCCTTCTGCCTCTGACACCTGGTTTCTATGGTAACTCATCAGCCTACCATCTCAGTGATCTCCCAGCATTTGGTTGCTAGGAATAACTTACTATGATAAGTGTAGCAGCAGAGCCATTACATGTTACCGTGCCGTCTGATTCTACCTCTTCCCCCACCACCACCTCCTTAAATCGCTGTCTGTCCTTTCTCTCTCCTTCCTGCATTCTAATAAAACACTCTACTCTTTATCATCACACATTGTGTCCATCTGATTTTTTTTAATTTTTATCTTTGTTTCTCTGCCTTGCTTTGCTGCCATTTTGTGGCGTTGCAGCGACCTGCAGCCGTCCCTGGACAGAGTGAGGAGTGCCAGCACCACATGCCTGAGACCAGACACCAACTTTCACTCCTCTGACAGAGACAGGTATCCGACAAAAAATGTACAACGTGCTTCTCGGGCAGCTCTTCAGTGACTCTACATGTGTGTGTTTACAAGGATGGTGTGATCTAGTATTTATTGTTTTAAAGATTCTCCATGTTTTCACTCCATCTCATAACATGTACATGTGTCCTGCCCCCTCATAACTACATATTTTCTCTCCAAACTCACACAAGAATGCTTTATGACGAATATGAAAAACTTTTCTCTCCAAGCAACTGGAATCTGTTGATGCCAACTGGTCCAGATTAACCTTTACAGAAATAGTAGCTGCGGTATTTAAATACTTACTTACACTTTCCTAACATTGTCGAATTGAAGAACTGAAGAATTGTAAAGTTGGGGTTTTATAGTAAAGCTAATTAGTTTCAACATGATTTCAGTCCTACATTGTGCTGTGGAAAGTTATCTCAGTTCACATTGGGGGGATCCTTTAGATGTAATTTTCAGGTTATGTGTTCGCATGTAAATGAGCTGATATGAAAATTCTAAAATACAGACAAACACATACGACAAACTTTTTCTCAAGCAGTCCTGATGTCCTGTGTGACTACAGATGGCTCATGTTTCTTCTAGCTTTCTGATTCTGTGCCATGAAGTGTGCAGTACATTCATGGCCTTTACTAACAAAATCTCCTGGTGTTGTTACCCTGGAACGCTCCTCCTTCTCCTGCCCCTTTAGGTGCTCCAATTCTTTGCCCCCCAGGACTCCCCCAAGCCCCAGGATCTTAGTAGAGCATGTGGCCCCAGAGGAAGAGAGGTATACCAGGCCTGCCCTCCCAGCTGCTTTCTCCCTACTTCTTGCTTCTGCTTTGCTTTGCTGCTCAAACTTCCTTGACTTTTTCCTTCTGGAAGCATTTCCTGTTGCTTAGAGCTCAAGCTTGATATTACGTATTGCAAACCTTGCGATCGATGCTGTTTTGTTCCCCTTTCTTGTAAAGACTTGTGCTCTGAAGCTGTGCAATTCCATATTTATTCTGATGTAGCTGCTTCTCTGCTGAACTCCCACTGTCATTTTCAACACTACTTTGGCTTTAAAGCACTTTATATGGTTCAGCATTGTTATTAGGGATGAAAAAGAGTTTACATGATGTGCAGCATCAGTTTTGGTATCTTAGGTTTTTTTTTAATCCTCAGGCAACATTCAGTGCACATTTAAGGGGTGGCTGCTTTCCACACACTTTCTTTGTCTTCCTCTATTTGTTTGGTTGTCAAAACAGGGAGAGTATTAATTCATCCAGTCTAAACTGTCTGTGGGAAAGCAGAAAGTGTCTTGAATTGGACAGGTAAGATCATTTTTGTATTCACAGATTCATTCATTCATTTGATCAGTTTCCTCTCCTCTCATTTTTATCATCACTTCATTCTTAATGACTACGAGCATCTAAACTGCTTGGTGAGATTTTTAAGTATGCAGCACTACATATGACATTGAATTGGCCCCAGGCAATCAGCGCAAAATCAGTGTGATATAAATCATTTTCAACAAGCCATCTTAAAAAGAAAACTCCTTTTACTTTTACATATTTTTGAGAGATGCCTGCCTCATAAACTATCAGAAACAAACTTCCAAGAGTGAGTGTGACAAACAAATAATGTGAGATGAATCAAAATTGCAGATATGAGGTTAAAAAATACCCCAATGTCCCGTTGTGTAGTTTGCATTCACAGGCAAACTGACATTTGATAGTGATATTAAGTGATGAGAGGCATCATGTAGTGGCAGTTCCCACCTTCAGGGAGCCTTCAGTTGTGTGTTCAGGTCATTTTCAGTTTAAACTTACATGCTGAATGTTTACAGCCATCTGTTGAACCCCAAGCAGCTCCTGGTATGTTTGGTGCAAATCATTATGAGATGGTCAGAGCCGGTACAAAATGGAGCTGCAGCCATAATGTTTTTCCTGCCTGATACCAAATTAATTTCTGATATTGTGGGCTTTTTTTTCGACTCTTTCTGATGTTATTTATAAAACTATAGAGAAGATTTGCTGTGGGTTCTGAGACAAAAAGTATATGTAAAAGATTTTCCCAATCGCATGCATCACACAATATGTCCTTAAATGTAACAGACCTTTATCCAACTCAAAAAATTTGCCTTGAGGTTCATGCTGTTGACTGACTATGGTGAAAGTGTTTCATTTTGTTGCAGTTAATGAAGTAGGAAAGTAGAATCTCAGTACAATTTTAATTTATTGGTGCATCTCTTGTGTAAAAAAAAATTAAATAAATCTGCTAGATGTGAATACTAAGAGTCTTACCCTAATGTCTGTCAAATTATTTCTTAGTTCACAATAGTCAAAATCACAGTAACATGTATGAAACACCAGAACCCAAGAGAAGTGAAACATTTTTCTTGAGGTATTTTTTGCTCTCTTTAGATAGTTTGATATTCTTTTTTTTTAATCTTTTTTTTAATTTGCTGCCAGCAGTCGAATTCAGCCCACCTCTATCCTAAGGGGCAGTAGAAGAAGAGGGGGCCCCCTGAGACCCTTTGTGCAGACAGTGCTGTCAGGTTCCTGTCCTAACTCGCCGCGGCCGGACAGGTGCATGTTGTTACCTGTGTTGATCTTTTCCTCCCCCTATGTGTGCTTGTGTTCATGTTTTCAAGCAGGTATTTTTTGCCCCATGTGCTCTTCTAGGATGTGTGTGGCCTTGACTGTGTAGAGAACATACCCAGAAAATTGTCCTTTACTCCTTTTCCTTCTCTCCTAACTTTATTGTATGAACTTTTCTGCAGATGTCATTTTGTTGCTCCTGTGATTCCATTTTTAAATATGTTAATATTTCATTTTGGGACTAGACATGTGTCATCATTCCACCTGTTTTCTTGTCTTTGATGCTTATTGTTAGAGCACACCCACACGGCAGCCCTTCTCCTCCAACTGTGTTATCCGGTCGAAGGGGTCGGCAGCTTCCACAGCTCCCTGCGAAGAGCAGCAGCATAGAGCACGGTATGTTTCTGAAGCCATAATGCAAAGCACAACAGAAAAAGAATATTCTAACAGTTTAAAGCTTCACCAAAGTCAACATTTGGCAATGAAGCTTTACATTAGGTTTATAAGTTAAGAGTGCTGCACCCTGTCTCTACTAAGATGGTCTGGAGAATGTAAAAGGATGTAATTATGTTGTTTTTATCTTTTATCTAATTTTTTTTTATCCTTTGATTTTTAAATATATATTCTACTTTGGATTCACTTTGACCATATTTAAGATTTCTAATGCAGGGTCAAAATGCCATGAAATAGATTTTTCTCTTTGTACATATGAGGGTTATCAATCAATATGTTTTTTAAGGTAACATTTTCTTTACTCCCTTTTTAAAGCTTTATTTATCTTCTTATTTGTATCAGCCCTAGCAGTGGAGGAGCGAGCCCGACAGCTGCCAATGAAAGTACATTCCTACCGGCCTTCAGCCTCCCACAACTCTCAAACAGACCTCAAGACCAAACGGGAGGTATGCATCTCCAACTCGTCTTCTTCTGATCACCTTTTCAGAATGTAGGCGTTTGATCCCTAGTTTGGCTTAAATCAGATTAACCCGCCAGAACTTTGATTGCAGATGTACGCAGAGCAGAGGCGCAGCAGTGATAACATGTCGGCCAGGTCTTCGGACAGCGACATGAGCGACGTGTCGGCTCTCTCCCGTGCCAGCAGTGCCTCTCGTCTCAGTAGCACCAGTTACATGTCTATACAATCAGAGCGGCCCGGAGGACGACTCAGGTCAGTTTTTTTGGCGCATGCTCTGGTCGCAATCTGAACAATATTTTACTTCTTTTTTTTCAAACTGCATGCTAATCACAGTTTTTTTTTCTGAATCTTGCATGCTTTCCGCTCCTCTGCATGATTCGTCTCCTCTGTGACACACATCTTCACATACAAACAATCATGCAAACTCACCAAATGGGACAACTTAAAATCAAACTTAGATCAAAGTCTTTAGAGGAGGACAAAAAAGACAGGAGGATATCATGGGAGGTGAACGGAGAGGAGGAGAAAGAGAGGGAAACAGGAAAGAGACGCTTCTCTCAGGAGTTGAAACGCAGAAGACACACGGTAGCAGGAGACACAAGGGAGTCCAGGTAACAATAATTCTCCACCTCCTCTAAAATCAATCTTTCCCTCCCTTATGACTGAGGAAAAACACCAACATTATGTAATTTACTGAATAACGTTGAACTGAACATAAATAAAATAGATTTGATTGTCTGCACATTAACACATTAAATATTATTTGTAGGTTTGATATATTTGAATGAGTGGATGCAGTGATTTCCACCAGCGTCATGACTCTTTATCACACGTAGCTGTCCGAAAGCCTGACGAGAAACAGCATCCAATGCTGAACTCAACTAATAAATTATCTGAAAATAAGCAAGAACTGAAGCGAAACTAAACATAAGCAAACCACGATTAGGCTCAGCTGACGTCAAGCTGATATAAAAAGGACATTTTGAACTCAAACACACACACACACACACACACACACACACACACACACACACACACACACACACACACACACACACACACACACACAGTGCTGGCTGACCAGAAGCAGGGCACTGACGGGGACAAATGACCCAATCCCAATGGTCCTCCATGGGTCAGGTGGTGATGTAGTGCAGCTTATTAGCTGGCAAATATATTGAAGTCTGGGAAAGTGAGAGAAGGTGACCCTGTTCTTTACAGTCCAAATGATTTTATGGATAAGCACAAACTCTCACACTTGATAGAGTCAGATGTGAGGGGAGTCTGTTTAAGTGTGAAGACTTTAAACGATCCTTGTTTTAGCGCTTGCTCCTCTACTAATACGACTGCTGCTGAAAGAGCCGTTTCTTTAAACTTTACCATGTCGTCTTCAATATTGCAGACTAGCTCTCCACCACTTGCATCCTTCTACACAGTTCAGTTTTGATCTTTTATTTCAGGCCACCTTTTTCCACTTTTTCTGTGTCCTCTACAAGACCTGTGTGGCTAACTAGGCATTGTTCACCCACTTTAACTGAAGATCTAATTACCGTATTTTCCGCACTATAAGGCGCACCGGATTATAAGGCGCACCTTCAATGAACGGCCTATTTTAAAACTTTGTTCATATATAAGGCGCA
>CAEGAF010195157.1:0-39996 GCA_903067075.1 Micropoecilia bifurca
TTCTTTTAATACTTTGTTATTGATCATGTGTTTTAGGTAGCTTCTGTTTTGGTTTTGGTGACATAAAAATTAATAATATAAAAAAAAAAAAAAAAAAAAAAAAAAAAAAACATCTTTTAAAAACTTCTGGATCTGCAAAATTTATACCTTTTTAAGGTACTGGCTGCAATTTTACTGTGAAACAACAGATCTGTGTAAAAGGAAATCATTTTACTGAAATCATCAAGAGTCCAGAGGAACTTAAAAATAAAACCTTTGGAAGGAGCTTTTCTTGCATAAACACAAAAAGACTAGACATCATTAGGGAGAAGGAAACATCTGTATTTTTATGATTTGGCACGGAATATTTCCAACATTTCTACAAGCGCTTGTGGATTCCAACGAGGTCACATCGTGATTTTGGTGTCAGCCACTCAGCTCTCATTTATCGACGGATGTCGTTCGTCAGATTTTCAACAAGAGGCTTCAGGTCAGAAGCTGACTGGCTAAGAAACAAATACTCAAAGCATATAACAGACTTTAGCCCTAAAATGTGGCATGATGGTTAGTAATCAAGTAAAAGGTCATATTCCTGACAGCCTGTTAAGTTATTAATTGTACAGCATATTAAGCAGATGTAGCACAAAGCAGATTTCTCTTTAAAACAGCAGCTCAGAGCTCCTGTGTAAAACCTCTGCTGAATGTTGTCATTCCTGCGGCGTCCCTTAGCGTTCCCCCCGTCTTGTTTTTATTCGACCACCCCTGAACTGGAAAAGAGCCACATTGTCCCCACACATACAAAACCAAAGTATTTGAAAATCCTCAGAAAACTGCAGCTCAGGCGCAAACACACGCACACCCACACGTACCCACCCCCATTCGTCCCGATTTCAAAGACATCAGTCAAATCGAACAAAAAAAGTTTATCCACCTCAAAGACGGGAACCGTCAATCAGTCATGTTCTGGCCTCGATCCAAGACAGAAGAACAGCCGTGTCCTGCGCCGGTGAGAGTTCAAACAGAAACGAGCAACTGCAAAACCAACACCCCACCGTCCAACACGCCCAAACTCGGGTCTGTAATTTACATTGGCAACAAGAAACCCGTCAGTGCCTGAAAGGGCGATAGAGAAACCAAAAGAGTAATTAAAGAGCAGCAGTAAAAAAAAAAGCAAAACAAAAAAACAAACAGTGCCCTTTTAAACAGTTAATGTTTGGTAATTACTTCGAGGGCACAGAATAAAACCGAGCAATAGAGTAAGATTACAAAACTTCAAAGATTCAGGAAATAATGTGGTGTGTGATTTTTGAAAATATTGGAAATTGTTTCAGTTGTTTGATTTTTTTTTTTGTTTTTTCGGAGTGCTACAGTCACAAGAACCATTTCTACACCAGAATATTTCCTGACACTGCTCATAAACATTGGAGGTTTCTGCACCATCACCTTTAGCCTCACTGACAGAGCAGATCTGACTGATGCAGTGCAACATCAGTCATGACATCCAGCAAAATACATATGTCTAATAATTATTTTTGATTCATACATTGAGTGTATTGGAAAGGAATAATGCACAAAACTCTAAAATTTATATTTCCTCAAATTACAACTCTGTGCTGATCCCAATGCATTTCAGATATTGGAAAATTGTATTAATATCTTTTCTGTTGTTAAAAGTTCACACATAAAATATATTGGCACATTTAGCCTGGCCACTGACTTCCTGTGAAGTTCCTCTCGATTAAAATCCCGCTTTGCGGACAGTCTGAGCTTTCTCCCATTTACTTGGATTCCTCCAGTAGAATTTCAATCGGGCCAATCAGCGAACAGAAGGAGAAGTTGTGAACTTCGATTTTCTGGACTGTTTTAAAATTGCAGTCAGCCTGTAGATTTTCAAATACTGAATTAACGTGAACAGTCGTGTCGTTCAGCTCGACGCTTCTCTTTTCTCAATGAGCTGGGGAAGAATGGTTGCTTACAGCAAAGGCGACTCACGCTATGCTTCGCGGCGTCGAACGGGTGCGTTACACACGTCACGGCCAAATAAAACGTCAGAGTCCACCCCTACAGGAAGCAATCGTTTCTCAATAGTACGAGGGGCTGGTTTTTATTAGGTTGCTCTGCACCTAGAAAAGGACAAAAAGTATATAATCCCCACAGCCATTAAATAACAGCAAACGATTACACACTCTGTTTGTGCAAGCGTGCAGGATAAATATTAAGAGCCACTCCTTGCTTGTTTTAATCCCCCTCTTAAATCCCCACTTATGATGTAAGAGTAAATGTTTGACAGAGTGGCAAATACATTTTGCATTTGAACAACAGACTAAAGAACTCACGCCGTCCCTACCTCTCACCACAGTCCATGTGCAACGTGGAGGTCAGTCCAGGAAGAAGCCATGTTGTACATGGAGTGTGGCTGGTCATTACGAACAAATATTTGAATAGCCCATATTTTTGCTGGAGGTTCGAGGTGAATTTGCGACGACGGTGAAAATGCTACAGTATTTTAACATCCAACTGAAACAGCATTTTCATCAACATATTGAAGGTTTGGTGGGTTTATTAATGTTAGCAGCTGTTTTATTTGTTTATTCGAGAAAAAACAATCAAATTCATTTTAAAAAGAAAAGCATCAGTCTGAAGAGCGCTTATCGTGTCAGGTGAAGGAACTGGCACGGGCAAAAGACTGAGTTTAGATAAAGCTGGCGTCTCGTGTTCATGTGAAGACAGATACAGGATATCAGAACTGATTTAAATGTAATGCTATACAGAGGACCTTGTGGAAACATCACGGGTTACTTCCTGGTCGGCCGAAATGACGAGCGCCAGTCTTCTCTTTAACAAACCTCTGAGAAACAGGAAGGAGGCGAGCACATTATCGCTCCAAACCACTTCTCAACATGAACAGAGAGCGAAAAAGTCGTACAATATTAGAAACCCTTTCACTAAAGTCTTAGTCAAAGAAGCCTGCGTCTGTTTGCAGTCAAAAAGCACCTGAGAACAACTTACATAATGTATTTGCCTAGATCATCTGGGAAGTTTACATAGTCTGCTGTTTGCATAGCAGCATGCATATCTATTAGGCTGTTTGGTTAAAGAGACACAGAACTCTTTTTTTGGGGGGTGGGAGGGTTTACCAACCAGGGCCGAGATGCACGCACACAGCTGCACATCCTATTGTGAGTCCAAGTTTTACTCTTTAGTGGGTTTTACAGGACTGACAGATTTCGCTTCATTTCTCTCCTTAGGCTGCTGTTGCGGTGGCATAATTCCTCATGATCTGACTTATCTTCCCACACAGGGAAAAACAAGAAGACAGAAGGAAAAACTGTCAGTCACAGCTGGACTGCCTGCTGTGCGAATCTGGAAGACGACAGCGCAAGCCTTTCCTTCCCAGGTGCCCTACTTATTTTTTTTGTATGATTGAATACGTTTTAGGAACTGCCGTTAGCACAACAAAGAGGAACAGGAAGTGCCCCTCGCTGACCTCGAGCTCTCCCGGGGAGAAGCACGCTTCAAAACAAAACAGCGAAGCCTTAAAGATGACAAATTTGGAAAGCACTGGGTTATTTTTAGTCCCGGCTGTCAGCGTGTAAAAAAAAAAAAAAAACCTCAACAATGGCAGAGGTCTCCCTCGTTCAAGCGGGCGGAAGCGGCGCTCAGACAGACGCACACACGCAGCGCGGTGACGCGACGCGAGCAGTAGTAAAGCCGTCCAAGTTGCTTTAACTCACAAACGCATGCGGGCTGTCGCAGAGAGGGCAGCAGCTTGGATTCAAAGGAATCTGATAACAAAAGCATTTAGCTGTCAGCCTCTCCCTTTAAGTGAAATGCTGCACCTGAAAAGAGATTTTTTTTTTCTTCCTCTTAGCACGATATATGCATGTCATTAACAAGCCTCCGTCTTTGTTCTCACAAGGAGAAGGAGACAGGAGGAGAAGACAATGAAGACAAAGTGCTCTGTGGTCTGGGACTTCCTCAGACATGACCCCCTGTGACATTTTGTCGACCGTATTTAAACCAACTACTGCTGCAAACCTCTGCTGGCGTCCGAAAATAGATAAAACATCCACCATCCTGGAACCAGGTCGGGAGAAACGGAAAAGAAGGACAGAAGTATAAAATAAAGAAAATGAGGCACCTAAAAAGTTAAAACTTTTCTTGTTTTGACAACCTACATTGTATCTTGTTGGGTTTTTAAGTGATACAACAACCCAAATCCATGCAGAATCATTAAATGGAATGAAAAAACTAAAAGTGTGGCTTTCATTATTATTTTTGCTCCCTACAAAAAGTGTAGCCAATATTCTGCAAAAGTCGCCAAGTGTCCATCTGCAAATCCAGCTGTTCTGTGACATCTTCATGGGTCTGTCGAAGAACAAAAAGGATCATGAAGACTGAGGAAGACAAGTTTTCAATAAGACGCCACTGGTGATGGAAAGCTAGAGAAAAAAATCAGTTGTGGGGAAGATGGATGGCAATAAATACAGAACAATACTGGAGGAATACCTCAAGAAAACTTAAAACTGAGTAGAGATTCATCCCTAGCGGGACAGTGACCCTAAACATGCAGCCGGAGGTTCGCCAAAATGGTGTAGAGCAAAGCTTAGACGTGTTAAAACAGTTCAGTCACAGTCCATACCATCCAGTTGAAAATCTAAGAGATTTTCTTTTGTAAATGCTCTCAGTTCAATCTGAAGACTTCAAGTTGTTTCCTGAAAAACAACAGGCAAATATTTCAGTCTGAAAATTCAAAGCTGTTCAAGCTACTTTACAGCTTTTCACTTTTTCCAAAACTAAACACTCTGAAAACATCCAATGAACTTCCATTTACAAAGAGAGCTGTATCATTTTCAGATGGCTGTAAATCAGCGGGATGAGTGTCACTGTTTTCCCAGCAGTCAGGATTAGAACCAGTCTCAGAGAACAAGCGGAGACTCTAAATCAGCCCTCCACAAAGGAAGATCTCTGCGTGGGACCAAACTTAGCTCCGATTCCATTCTCGCTATAACTTGATCTGGGACGAGGAGCCTGATTCTGGGTAAGCGTATATGAGAGGAGGGAGTGTGAGTGGGGGGCAGCGGGGAGTTCAGACAGCAGGATACGGTGGGTTTGATGATCTGTGAGCACACTGGCTTGAGATTTCTCAGGATCCTCTGCTATTTCCTCCCCTTCCACACACACACACACACACACACACACACACACACACACACACACACACACACACACACACACACACACACACACTAATGCCTTTCTCCAGACGCAGTCATTATTCATTACAGCAACTATTAATACAGACTTTAAATGTTTTTTTTTCTGCGGCGTTACAACGGCTGGCAGAATCAGAAAGAGGCTCAGACAAGAAATAAATTGATCTTCAGCACTTTTATGCAGTGAAACTCTCAACTGGCCAGATAATATCACCAACATTTTTAACATGATTGTTTTGTTATTTTGCTGAGACTTAGGTATCTGATTAAAAATAATCAAATTTATATTTGGCATCATTTAAATTGAGGTGGTAACAATCAAAATGTTGGGTTTTTTTTTAGCTGTAGTAGAAATCAATTAGATCATGCTATGCAATGTTTATGCATATTGTTTTGTTATTTTTTTTTTATTTTTTTACACAGGTCTGATTTGTGTTTGTATTTTTGATTCAAGGTTATGCTGTGAGCATCGTCACATCAGCCTATATGAAACCAGTGCTTCCCTAAAATAATTCAGTGGCTCTCAAAACTTAACACACCTCTGTTAAAGCTGCAGGTTTTTAAAATGTTATAAAAATGTAACTTATGTGCCATTCAAGACAAAAAAAAATAGGGGGAGGCTGTTGGATACTCCTTTATAGGAGCAACTTTTCCTTCAGGTTAGTCTTTCATCCTTTTTTGAGTTAATCTCTTCCGTCAATCTGATAAAACAGAAACGCAGTCTGGATCTCCTGGTAGTAGTCAGTGAATGCAGCAGCATTACTGCATAGGACTCTGGATAATAAATATATATTAGGTAATTACAGAGTTGCTTTCATGCCATTAACAACGTTTGGTGAAGCTTTGGTTTGGCGCAGCAGGAAAGCAGTTTTATGGCAGGCGCTGAGGTCTGTACAACAGCCAACTTCACTCTTCCACTGCCAACACCGCAGCTGCAACCAGATGCAGGTTTCTCAATAAAAGCATGCTGGTGGAAATAATGCATTGCTTTCCATAGTGTCTTTATTGGCTACTTTTAGGCTGAGGTTTGTTTGCAGTGAACTAACAAAACATCAACTTGTAAAATTGGCATTATTTATTTTATCTAATGCCAACTGTAACCATCACTGCGACATTAAGCGGTGTCGTTGCCTGCTACGAGTTTTAATGCGCCTACTCTGACGAAAGCAAAATCCTCAGACTGACTCAGTTTGTAAAGAGCTAATTGCTCTTGCAAAGGCATGAGGAAGAAGCATTCTGGTTGTCTGGCACGAGGACTGCAAAATATGTTTGCATTCCTGATCCTCAGGGTTGTTTGCAGGAAATCCCCAGGGTACACCTTTGGCTCATTAAATTTGAATCAAGATAAGTATTGCTGCAGCTGCTGCAGGAGAGTTTAGATAAGCTGAGAGTCCACATTAGCAAGACTCTGAGCTAAGATATAAAAGCTGTCCCAATAGAGGTAGGGCAGTCGAGTTTTTTTTATTTATTTTGCCTTCTCTGTGTGTTTTACAAAAGGACTGATTGGGAGAGGGGAGTATAGGTCAGCTCATCTCTGTTACGCAACACGCTCCTTAAACGACATACTAATAGGAACAAGTTGGCCGAGGTTATTTTGAGGCAAGTCAGGTCCTGTGTGAAGGAACGAGGTGTTTAAATTTGAAGCAAGATTGAAATTTGTGTATTTTTGCAGAACTGCGATGGAAGTACGTTTTTTTCGCATCACACAAGTCATGTGTAACAACCAGATGTTACTACTGGCGGAAAAGACAAAGAAGACAACAGGAAGCGGTAGGAAGATGAACAAACTTATTCACGTGCGACTGCTTGCGTTTTTTATTTAAGTGAAACGCTGCCATTGCAAAATTGTTAGATTTTTTTTAACAAAACTTTTCAGTTGCAGAATTTTGTCACCTTTGTTGTGCGCAACAAAATTCTGTGCACATTTGTAACAGAAACACAGCCAGTAAGTGTCTATCTAAGCTTTGCTCTGCGCTAACTTTATGTGATGAAAATGGCTCAGCTTTGGTAAATTTTGACGCAAAAGAGTTAATCTCTTTCGAAATGGTACGCCTTCACGCATTTATTATTCTGACAAGAGTTTTCTTTGAGCCAAGTAAGGAGCCACAGAAAACGTTTAAAAGAACGGTAATTTAGAGTAACACAGCAACCAAAACGGGCATTATTTTGGACTGTGGGAGGAAGTTGGAGCACCCAACTTTCTTCCACAGTGTGAACCCGGCTGAGGATGTGATGTCAGAGTGGACCGTTGTACATGCTGCCCATGTGGCAGTCTCATAAGTCAAGCTGACGGGTCAGTATTAAAGGCGGGTAAATAAAGCTTCGGGAGAGTGTACCATTTCAGCTCATCAGCAACCGTTAGTAAGACACAAATATCATCAGCCACCGGCGAGAGCAGAGGTATGAGGAGGGTGGAAGAGAGGCAGTTAAACAAGATACAGAAAGGGTTTGTTACTCTCGGTTTTCACAAGTTGGTCACAAGAGTGCAATGTTAAAAACAGACCCCGTTTTGAGAACCGTTCTCCTCCAAAAGTAGTTTGGGGATCGAAATGAGTTGCTAAATCGGAGACTGAATCCGACTGGCAACTGGGGACCTTGTAAGACACGTTTCAGCACCGATGCTTTACCATCATTCATTTGATGCTGTGCTGACAGAAGAGTCTTTAAACTCCTTGTGTTGCAGCCAGGCGTGGCAGAGGAATGCGTTTCAACAAAGTCACCAATGAGCGGCATGCACAAATATATGATTACGCCCGATGAAAAGACAACCACTGCCATCCACAAACACAACTATGGGTTCTTTAAAAGATGCCTCGATAAGCCACCTCTGTAAGCTGTATTCAACATGTCTGAACGAACCTTCATTCGCTCTGAAAGACAACAGAATACAGAACATATCGAGCACATGGCACAGGAGGAGGTGGATCAGCTCAGGGATCTGCGGTTGCAGAGACAAACGACTGTGACGTCTTGCCGGCTTACAGGAGCCCGCTCCTTTTGCAAAAAATCTCGAGCATCTCATCCAACAGTAATCCCCTGCTTGGGCAACAGCTTGAAACGAGAGGGCAGACGAAGAGGAAGGGCCTCAACATCTCGCTTAGTCTGATGAGAAAACTTCCAGAAAAGGAGACGTTTCCTGCTTTCTCTCAGGAATGTCTGAGTAAGAACCAGAACACGGGATGTGCGATGCAGGCCTCAGACGCAAGGAGGAAAGGGCACCATGAGGCCGAGCAATTATTTAATTAGCTGAACTCGACACGCTCCTCTGGAGAAGAGGTTAATGGAGTGAGTGTCTGCAGAGAGCCAAAGGGGATAGTTGAAGAAAAGCATGATGGGAGTTCAGTGTGTACGTTCAGTATATATTGTGCAAAGACCAAAAAAGTAGAAAATCATTTCTGCTACTGAGCGTGCCTTTTTGTTAATCCCAGCTGGGATTATGCGTTCCCCAATCTCTTACAGGGCCTGAGGGATGGAAAGCTAAAGAGAAGAGGACAAATGTGTCCGGATTTCCAGCAGCAACAAAGTAAGTTTTACAGTCACATAAATTAAGGTTAGGATTTCTGGGGAAAAAAAGCCCTGCCAAAAGTGTTCACTCACCCTCATTAAATTCAGGTGTTCTACTAAGTTTCATTGCTACGTGTGTAAAAACCCAGCAGAACGGGGAAGGCTTCTACAAACATCTGAGGAAGAGTTGGCTCCAGTCATGAAATTTCCTCGCTACTAAATATTCCACAGTTAGAGGCATTAAGAGTGATTGGAAAAGACAGAAACTCAGCCACAAAGTGGTGGATCATATAAAATTACAGAGCAGGGTCAGTAGATGATGAGGCTCGCAGTGAGCAGAGGTCACCATTTATGCTTTCAGTAGCTACAGACCTCCCAACTTCAGATCACTTCAAGAACAGGCCACAGAGAGCTCCACACAATGAGTTTCCATTGGCAAGCAGCTACTTCCAAGCCTTTCATCACCAGGTTCAACCCTAAGCATCGGATGCATTAGCCTCTCTTGACATTTTCACACCTCATACTCTGGTAGACTCAGTTAAATTGGGAACCAAAATTGCAACATTCGCGACATTTTCAGCTGGCTGTTTGCTTTTACACTGCACTGTGTCAAATGTATCAAACTCTTTTAGCAGCCTGTTCGTACCCTCAGCCAATGGTGACGTTGCACCAAGAACCTCTGAAAGAAACTGTACAAAGGCCTCTTTGTACAACCTCCTGTTCCAACATGAATGCACCAAAACATAAAGCAAGCTCCATAAAGACTTGAGAAAGTTGCTGTGTAAAAGCTAGAGAAACCTGCACAAAGTCCTGACTACCTTGGGAGAACTTAAGATTAGACACCATTAGCCGAGTCTTGTTGTCCAACATGAGTGTCTGGCCTCATATATGTGCTTCTGGAAAAATGGTCGTACATTCCTATAAACACACTCCTAAACCATGAGGAAATCCTGTTTACGAGTTTACAATAAAAGGCATTGTAGCTGCAAAGAGCACAAGTTTACACAAATGATATGAACAGCACCTTAAGCTTTGCAACGATTACAGCTAAATTAATAAAAAGAGCTGAAAAAGTGTGTGTGTGTGTGTGTGTGTGTGTGTGTGTGTGTGTGTGTGTGTGTGTGTGTGTGTGTGTGTGTGTGTGTGTGGACATTGTTGAGGTATAAATGTATTTATACCTCAACAATCTCAAGGGAATTATTAGAAAAACAAAAACACCAAAGACAGGAATCTCAAGTCACACTTTAAACAATATTTCTAGATGTGAACAGAAGAGCGGGTTGAGCGACTGAATGAGGTTGAACGCAACAAAAATAAAATGAAACCATTCCCAGGTGCTTGAAGAAACAATGAGAAGATCCCTTGTCACGCTTTTCATTCAAATTGACTTGTGTGGAAAGGTTTCCGAATGCAATTCCTGGGAATTCACACGACGACGGAGCACATCTTGTCCATACATGATTTTTTTTTTTTACTTCCTCAGAACGCATCAGACTGATTAAGCTGGAAGAAGAGTTCCTGGTGGGAATTTATCACTTAATCGTTGAAGGGATACGACCTCAGGGCTTAAAGTGTGGCATTAGGTCTATTCTTAAACAAATGGAGGACAATAAACGTGTAGACCTTTTGTCACTCAGAAAATCTGTTCCACAATCCTTTAATTTGCAAAACCAAATCCTGTCCTCTTTCAGCACATCACGTTTTCCATCTATAACCGCCTGCTTTAGATCAGTAAACACCTGAACAGCGAGATAACAAACGTTTCTGCCTTTTGGCAGCATGCTAGTCTGAGGCATGCAGCTTTTCGCTTCAGACAAAGTAACTGTCCAAACTCCTGATTTTACAAGTGATTACATCTGTTGATGATCGGTTAATTAAGTAGGTTCAACGCATAATTAATTAGTTCCAGTTGACTGCTACTTTCAGTCTGAAGTCCTACAGAAACATGAAGGGTAGACTTAATCTTTTACCTATTGTTTTATTATTTCATCCTTCATGCACTGTTCTACTCAGAGGGATCCAAAATGTTAGTAGAATGCTAGTAATTGTAATAAATACACATTATAACTGATGATGTGGCAAAAACTTGTGTAAAAGCAGTCAAACATGCAATACTCCATATCGGTTATTTTTGATTTAGGATTTATTTTAATTGATACCTTCATCTTAGAATGTTGTAATCATTAAGTTGTATCAAAATCCAAGGTCGAGTCTCTGGAGAGGCCAGCGAAGACTTTTATTGGTAGCAAAGAAATGCCAGGAACAAAATGTTCAAACTACCACTGTTACCTTTCAAATTTACGAGGTTTTTGTGCCAAGTTTCTCAGTTGAGAGATTTGTTAACTTACAAAGAAATATAGATTTGGTTTTTCTCCAGCATCCTGTGCGTGTCCTTCATCTTCCTGCAAGACCGGATTCTGTCGTGCTTCTTTTTTTTTTCATTGCCGCTTCTAAATTTGGCTGCGAGGATTTAAGAGTAAGAGATGAATTCCAGAAAACCTGCAGGTTAAAATGTAATAAATAGTAGGGGTTGCCATAGTAAGTAATGTGTTTTCCAAATTTTAAACTTTTCAAAAAAAAAAAAAAAAAGGTAAGTGTCTTCCTAATTTTTTATCTTTTCCCTAAAGGGACCCAAACTGTTTTGAATTCGTAACAAGTTAATCTGCGGGACATCTTCAGCCATTCTGCAGGTTTAAGAAAGGCTTTTTCTGGAGACAGAGAACACTGACTGCTTTGTCTTTTTTTTTTATTTTTCTGTTTTTTTCAGACCTGGCTTTGTAAATGACCATTTTCAGAATAAAGCTGCTTGTGTTTACTCCTAGCATATGAATAAGCTCACTAACTTACCACATATTTAGTCTTAAATTGTATTTTTGTGACCTCTTCTGTGTCACCAAAACACTTAAGATCTGTTCCACGTGTTAAATTAATCGTACACAAAATGCAATATTACAGGTTAACTAGCATGAATATGTTTTTGGACCAACAAGGATAATTCACAACTCCTATAATTTTTATGGTGTGCTGAAAAACGGGAAAGTCAAGATTGAAGTGGAAAGAGGTAGTTTTAGAAACAACATTTTAATTTATAGTTTTAATTTTATGAAAATGTGGTTCTTTATGTCTTGGAATAAGTCCTTAGGAATATTGATAAAGGCCAATGTAGAAGGTAATGAAGAACCATAGCTGCTTGGCAGGATAAATTGTCAATTATGGGATCAAAATAAAGCTCAACTATCAATGGAAGGACAACTCGGCTAATTTAGCCGATTTAACCTACAAGGAAAAATAACCTGGGTTCTTGAGAAATAAAAAGAACCCTAAATCTAAAATAAATTTTCTAGTAACTATTAAAAGTTAATATGAAAAGAGAAATAAACTGAGCTTCCTTTCTAAATGTTTTTCTCTAGGTCTCTCGTCTTGTAAATGACGCCGTTATGAGTACAGGTCAGAGCATGACCCGTCAGCAGAGACAGAACCGAGAAGGGACGGCATACCAAAGAAATCTACACCACTCACTGCCCTCCTTACCCAGGCCCACCGCATCACGTGCTCTCTGCCGAGGGAAAGTCCCTGAAATCTGAGGGGGGCCGCTTCTCCGTGCTCAGCATTGAATCTCAAAAATTCACCTGAAAATATGTACGCCGTGTACATTGCTGAGCAAGAAATGGCAAACAATACAGCGACGATGCCCCTGTAACAGTTTTAGACCTCTGTGAAGGACACAACACTGATTTCTTCCGGTGTTAAGGTGAGAAGTATTGTCACTGTGGGAGCTCACTCTCTCTGTGACCCCTATCCGTCTTTTATCCAGGGGGCATTGAGCCGCCACTGGGGTTAGCTTCCGTTTCAAGAAGCCGACAAAGGTGAGTTTCTGTGGCGCCTGCAGTAAAACAAAGTCATCCGTCCAATTTATCATCAACCATCACTGTCAAAAGAGCTGGAGTAATTGATCATCCGACCCTTTGAGCTGCTGCATAAGGAAACTAAATATAGAGGAAGTGGCACCTAAAAAGGGAACCAAGACAATTTTCTTTTCTACTCGGGTTTATGCATATAGATCCGCAACTCTTACATCTTTCTACGCCGTTGGGGGTAATGAAGGGCTCCCCCAGCTTGTGTGCTGCCAGCTGGTGACATCAACACCTTAAAATGAGCAGCACAGGAACAACAATAGACCCCCGTTCCTCTGGGGATGTGTGAGGGCAGCCTCTGCTACTGTAAGGCTGCCACTCACAGCAGGAAACAGTTTACAGAGGAGCATACTGACCTACATCTCCAGCTGAAACAGTGAATCAGCTCTTTGGCTGCAAAGGGGGGTCTCTGCCTATGGACGCATTATCTGAAACACCTGTTGTGTTGCCTTTTAGATTCGGGAATGTACAAGTGGGAGCGTTTTCCATTTAAGGTCTTTTATCAAACACGTACTGGACAAGAACTGGAGATCCAAAATAAACCTTAAAATTGCGATAGGTGGATCTCTATACAACAATTAGCCGCTCAACCAACTCTCAGCACTCTCTTTGGATGTGATCTTGGTCACAGAAACACAATCCTATCCAGGTAAAAAAAAAAAACAACTTTGCGTCACTTGTAGATCAGTTTTTCGCCACGACGACGGACCTCAGGAACAATAATGCACATCCTGGATCCACAGAGGCAATGCTAGCCACAAGGACATGGGGGAGTATTTTGAAAACTTCCTCCACTTGTTAATAGTGTAGATAAAGGGACTTGTAATTGAAAATCACACTATGTTTGTGTTCACACAATGTCATTAACCATCATGCCGTGCCATTAGCCTCCTGCCAATTTCTTCTTCATCGTTTCCACCAGTAGTAACATTTGCTTTTGATCACGAGTTAAATAGTGTTTATATTTCAGTTTTACAAAATACACTAATTTTGATGCAGTCAAAAAAAAAATCACGTAGCTCAAAAAAATTATTTTTTTTAAACTGCCATGTTTCCATTAAGCAAATTTATTTTTATGATCCCAATTTGCACAATTGCGTAGTCAAAAAAATGCAGCAAGGAAATCAGGACTCTCTTGAGCAAAAAAGAACATGTATTTAACTTTATGAAAAATTAGCTGCTACCATAGAAGAAATAGAAATATTTTTTTTTTAAAAAACTTTCTGTGGTGCAAAACAAATAGCAATGTAGACCTCCAGCACCATCACCATTGTTTTTGTCTGACAGAGGCACTTTTCATTGTTGCTATATATTTAGGCAGCTGCATCAAGATCAGTGATTTATAAGCTCCAAATAAAGTGATAAAAAAGGCAGCGTGTTTGTGATTTCTCTGGAGCCTGCAGAGCTGACTGTGCACAGCAGAATGATGCACACAGTACCCGACATAATGAAGAATAACACATTGTACACAACACAAAGATTAGCAGAGTGTGCTCCATCAGAGACCTCTGCAGTTCTGCATTAATAAAGACTAGTACAGGTGGTTCCACCTAAACATAGCTATAATTATTTCAAGACTTACTTGACTGCCGTTATCTCCTACTAGTCTCCATTTATGTATTCAAAGTTAATACAGCCATAAACTTTGTGTTCCCTCAGTTTTGGTCTCCCTCATAGAAAATCCTCCTATTTCAGTAGTCCGTGATCTTTTTCCCGGACGGAGCCATTAATGGAGATATTGCTGTCACTAACTTTTTCTTAGGAACGGTAGTCCTAATTTTCTGTGTCTAAATGAGTTTTCCACAGACGGAGCTGGTAACCAAGGTGTTGCTTCCATTGAGTTAGTGGTCCATTAGTTTTTGTCGACATAGCAAGTTCTCCTGGTTATTTCTGTTTTTAGCTGGGGAGTTTTTCCCTTTACTGATTCACTTACAAAAAGACTGCTGCCTATGCGTGCATATTAAATACTCTTAAGGTTTTCTAAATCTGTTATATAGATGGGCAAATTAACTACTACCACTAACTATAAGTACTACTCGTTTATTTTTCTCATAGATGGTACAGCTAACTCAGAGTTTGTGTCTTCCATTGTCACCATAAACTTGCTTACGGTTTGGAATTTTTGACTCTGACTGTATTGCATTTTTTGGACTGGACTGAATTATGTGCAATTGTATCTAAATCAGTTTATTGCATTGGAATAAATTGGATTGATTTTGAAATAATTATTGATCAAATTGTATTTGATCCTGTTGGATATCAATTGGATATTTTGCCTTATAAACTGCTCAGAGGGATATTCTTTTTATTATTCTTATTTTCAGGGAGTTTACGTGATTTGCGAAAAAGCCAAAGGGTGGGTGCAAACTTCTCATGAGTAAAGAAAAAGGACATGGCGTGTTGAGAGCGAGGACATTATGAAACGTTCACATTGACACTGTGACCCCAGGGCAAACCAAAATTTTTCTCTTAAGACTCCAGCTCATCCTGTCTTTCCTCAAGTGTGCGCGTGTGTCAGATTGATAGAACGAAAGGCTGGCCGACAGCAGCATGCAAATTCCTCCGCTCCCAGCAGAACTTAAGCAAGCAGTCAGAAGATAAGCAAATGTCGAACCTCCCTTCCAAACAAATCCCTTTATTAATGCAATCAGTGAGCCCTGAGAAAATAGTCACCTCCAATTGGTCTCAAAACACACAAAAAAAGACAGACTGACTTTATCCAAAAGTTTGACCGAGGTACAGATACTGAAGGAATACAAGCTGCATGTGTTTATTCTGATGCACAGCAGCCACTTACCACATACTAAGATTTCATAACACGTCTGCCTGTAACCAAGACAACTATCAACCCGCCGGCTCATCACATCGTAACCAAAGGGAAGCGCAATGTTTGTCGAAACGCCAAACAAGAAGATTAAAGTGGGAGAGGTCACATTTGTACAAAACAGACACCTCCCTGTTGTCCATCTCAAAAATGCACCTCCACTTGCTCCTTCACATCACCACCGGTGATTTATGATGTGCATTGTTGTAATAAAAAAAACACACTCACACAGAGCAATATTTGTTCCCTAAAGGTGCATTCCCAGTAAAGCAAGGACTGTGAAATGTTGATAAAATTCAGTGAGGAACACAGACTGTCAGATGCTTCAAGGAGACAATAAAGTACATTTGCAACCTGGTGAAAAACATCTCCCCAACTTTGGTTTTCAATCCAAATCACATAAAACCAAAACGAGCAACAAATCCACCATGTCCTCTAATGAATTTCGTATTACTCTTGTAATTATGTTTGTTTGGACTAAACCAATGGTGAGGAGAAGAGGAGAGGGACTAAAAGTCATCAATTATTTCCACATCTCTTCGTAATTTATTGACTTAACAATTTATAATAAGTGGTAACAGACACATTATAAATCAGTTGGACTGCAGGGACATGACTTTTTTGAAGCAAAGAAAAAGAGGTAATTCTGGCTCTATGACGTAGTCCGGTAGGCACGGTTCGATTGGGGACCAAGGTTGAAACGTTTGTTAAATTTTTACCTAGCGCAATACGTTTTCATGCCGCGCTACATCACTTGCTATCTTGGCAGTGCTGGTGCTGCACCAGGAACCACACAAGGAAACTATGCAAAAAACCTTGAAGGAACACATTGAGTCCAACCTCACAAAATGTAAACAAGAATGGATCGATGCCAAGATTTTAACTGATGTAGGATTTCACTTTTGCATTTGGTAAAAGAGTAAGCCAGTTCTCCAAATAGCACAAGACGCACATTTGTTTTGGTTGTATTTAATCAGAATGCCCTGTGTTGTAGTCAGTTTTCTGACTACAGAATTTGTGTGCCTATGTGCACATTCACATAGGCACACAAATTCTGACAGTGGTCAAAAATAAGTAAGCTAAATGCAGGTAAATTGCTAGAATAAAAAATTGTATATTTCATCATCGAATTTCTGAAAGACTTTGCCATGTATAGAATGTGTATATGTATAGAATCGAGTAATTTTGTTTAACTTTATCTTGTCTGGAATAAATAACACACAAGATTCATACCAGTATGCCTAATCCTTGCTTTTAAAACAAAGTGCAACTGTATTTTACATAATCATTTGCATTACATCTACGTCCATCATGGCTGAAAGTAAACCTCTGGTCAAGACAGTATGTACTCAAAGATTTAGTGTTAAATTTCTAAGCTTAAAGTCAACATTTCCATTTCAAAACATCTTCAGTTATCCCTCCAATAACCGGTTGTGTTCAACCCGTGGCCGGATCTTTGAACCTCCCAAATCACAGGGGGGATATACCTGACCCTCCTACAGTTTCACTGCCTTGCTGCTCCCAGCACGCTAAATGGCAGCTTTGAAGCCTGAGAGGATTGGATAAGAGCAGCCTTCATCTCTGAGCTCGATTAAAAAGTAAAAAATCTGCAGGCCTTCCAAATTAATTTTCACACCGCAGATATTTAAAAATGTGAATTAGATCATTCTCTGTTGTTTGTATCTTGTCATTGGCAAGGAAATCCTGTCTGAAAGGGACACATTTTACAAAGGTAAAGAGAAGAAGAGTGAAATGTATTGACTACACTAACAGATGACTTAAATAATGACTATAACAGGTTTACTGCTCTAAGGTCTTGCTTAATAGTTGTAAAGTCCAGCCTTTTAATGGAAAACCCCCAAAACTATCCGGACCCTTTGAAAATCTGAGAGCAACTGAAACACATTAGATTGTAAGGAGACCTCTGCATGAACACACTCAAACAGAGACTTGTGTTTTCTTAGCCTGACACCAGGGCAGCTGACCTTTCCAGGGAGCCGTGTGGGAAACGGCCAACACTGCGGTCATGTTTACTGACATTGTATTAAATCACTGCCATCCCTGCATCCACTTTTCTCCGCTGTGTGCTGGAGGAGAGAGGGTCACCGCCGGCCCTTGGGCCGGTCTCACCCTGGAAAAGGCAAAGTGTGCCTCTGCCTTATTAATCAATGAAACATATGTATCCTGGGTTTATTTTCAGAGACTGGATTCACACTTGTAAAGACACGGTCCTGAATGTTTACCATCTGCCTCGGATGAGGTTTATTACCTTCTCCTGCAGCTCTGCCACACGTGGGTGGGACGTATTGGGTGGATATGCATATTTAAATGAATTTAAGGCTAAACATTTGTCAGGCTGCTTGTGAAGCTAGCAGCCTGACACCTGGACACATACTGGTCTACATAAACAGCTCAAAGGAAGAGGAGTCAAACAGCGGATAGAATAAGAAACTAGGGTTTCACTTTGGATTTATCTAAGACTAACATTGAAGAGGAAAACTAATATTTACATCAGGGAAGTATCTTCAAAAATAAACTCTGCTTGCAGCTGTACAAAATTTCATGTGGGTACAGCTAACATGTACAGGAAGCATAAAAAAGAAAGAACAGATAAATAAAATACCAAATTGTGTGATTTATTATTCAATTAGTGGTCTGTATTAGAAAATAACAATCATCATAGAACTCAGAGCCTTACCCGACTTACACAAAAGACTATTTATTTAAATACAAAAGACTATTCAAATACAACTTGGGGAAATCTGCTAAGCACACTCCATCATTTTGTTAGTCATAACAGCACCTTTAGCAGGAATACATTGTCATAATCTCTTTCTGTATGACTTTATAAATCTCTTCCATCTCTATGACAACATTGCCTCGAGCCAATTTGGTTCATTTATGCATGACCACCATGGCATTTCCGACAGGTTAAGGTCTGGACTTTGGTTGGGCCACTTGAAGCTACCTCACTCCATTGCAAGGTGCTCACTGTTCCACCGCCGGGCATTGCGGTTTTTATGAGGCATTTATGCTGATATGCTGTGTTTGGTCTCCAAACATCTACAATGTGGTCTTATATATCGAAGGACTCCTTATCAAATCTAAAGCGGATGTGTTCTCCTGGCAACTTTTCAAAATACCCCATACTTGTTCATTGTCTTTTCTGGATGTCATGCAATGCAATATTTAACATGCTAAATGAGGTCTACAGAAGCTGAAATTGAGCTCTAAGGTTATTTGGAATTTCTCATAATATTAGATAATAATCATGTGGTAAATTTGTTTACATTTGTGGGATATTCACTCCAGGGAAAGATGGGAAACTGTTCAATGTTTCCGTGCCACTAATATTTGTTACCAGAGAATGAATTTTAAATTGTTTGAAAATTACCTCAATTGTTTGAAAATTACCTTTGTTTTGTTTTGTTTTGTTTTTTTTACAAAAAAGAAAGACAGTTGAATTAGCAGTCTGGGGGACAGTTGAAGAGACAGTCTGGGGGAAAAGATGGACCTACCGTGGGTGGTTTGTTCAAACATAAAGGTAAAGGTAAAAGCCTAAAGCCTAAACGGCTTATATATCCAAGATATGTGGGGTATGCAGAGACATTAGCTGCCCTTTTCCTGACCTTAGACCTTTACGAGTCCTGAAAGGGTGGAGGTCAACCCTGATGATTCTCTCTGCACACCTAACTGATCGTTGTCAGACCTGTCCTGTCAAAGTAATTTAACTCCTGCTTTAGAAAGAGCGGTCACAATTGTCGATCAACTGATTAAGAGAACAGGGCTTCTAGAAAATTACAGCAAACAGGCTACACTTAGGGTTTTTTTCTTCATTAATGTGTTGACCATCACAAACATTTTCTTTTCCTCATGACCGAACAAAATCATCATAAAATGCAACATTTACTAAGGCCATAAAATATCAAAGGAACTAACTACACAAAGTACAAGAAGACGTGGTTGAAAGCTGCAGTAATATTCTATTAAGTTGATTAAAAGAAATACATTGTGGCTTCCAGAATCCCCAATGTGCACCAGAGCATATTCACATCTTTGGATAAGACTTAAAAGAACAGCAGAACGTTTTTGGACGGGCTCAGCAGAAAGCCTGATACTTGTGATGCTTTAATTTATCTGTCAAACAGCCATGCTTCACACTGAGGTGAGATCAGGTGTAAGTCTGGGTACAGCAGTTAGAAAATACCCTGGCTGTTTTTAAGTTAATACCAGCGACACATTTTGTTCGGCTCTGATAATTTCGTAATAAAGTGGAGAACGAAAACACAAATGACCCATTTCTAGAGCAGGTTTTTGTGGCCGAGTATTTGCCAGCAGGGCAACATCAACTTCCTTGACTTTCTCCTGGTCACATGGCAACAGAGCCTGTGAAAAGAAACCGTTTCCTCAAAGGAGACAAAACTGTGAAGTGAACAAAGTGTCTGGAGAAGGAGAAGACAGACTCGGTGTATAACATGCAACCTTCACAAACTCTAACAATCCTCTGTGGTTCCAGGTTATATCAGGTGTACTCCAGCATTGTCTAGCTCTTTAAAGGTCATCTTTAAGGTCAGACATCGAAGAAAAACTACGCCCATTAGTAAGTCAACACTTGCTCACTCTTTAGGCTGGGCCATCGGTGTGAAATGTTGCTTTTTTTTAGGCCTGGATGATTCACAGCCCACTGTTGAGTGATTAATTTCAGAAAAAAAAGGGCATTTTGTAAAAAAAAAAAAAAAAAATCGAGAATAAAGCGGATTTATAAAAGCATCTTGTGTCTAAAAAAGTTCTTTGAAGTCAGAGACACAGTGTAGCGTAGCACAAAGCTAAAATAAAAGGATGCAACCGGCTTCTTGAAAGCTAAAAATAAAAAAATAAAAAAAACAAAAGGTTGTGCAATGTTCATTTGCATTTTACCTGACACTACAACTGAAAATGCTGCTTATTTAACAACTAAGGTGGTTGTTTTTTCTCTACTGTATGTGCGGATCAGGGAAAACCCTTAAATTTAATACACTTTAGAACCCAATTCTTTTTTTAATGATAATTTTGTGTTGTGTGATGCTTCCTGGGAAACAAACCCAAAAATGAATATATTTATGTCCTTAATGAGCATAATGTAAACCTCTGACTGGAATATTAAATAAAGGCAAATGGATAAATAAAGGAAAAGACAGCTGGAGCACATATTAGTGTCCCAAAAGTATTACATATCCTTCATGACACAAGGTAACACATAAGTTGGCGTCTGTATTTAACCCTGCCAGTTAAGGCACAGTGGGAAGAGCTGTTTAGTCTGTTCAATCAATAAAGCCTAGTTAAAGACGTATGCAAATGGATAGAAAATAGTGCTCTCATTAGTTTATGTCGATACTGCAGTTAAAAGGGGTGATGAAGGGTGAGCGAGTTCATCTGAGGCTTTAACAATCAAGAACATACAATGACTTCCTAACATTTTCACACTTTGTCCCTGCTATTCACTTTAATGTGTTGCAAGAATTTTCTGAGAGCTCAACACAGTCTATCATACAACTGTACAAGCTTTGAAAATCTGGAGGCTTGAAACTTTACTTAAATTGTTTGGGTTTTTTGCCACAGTGTTAACCTCAGTCTGACCTGAAGGAGAGCATCAATTTTAAAGCCATAACACAGATTCTCAATTGGATCTAGATCTGGACGCTGACTGGACCATTGTAACAAATAAATGTGCTTCCATCTAAACATTGTAGCTCTTGCTGTATATTTAGAGTTGTTGTTGTTGTGCTGGTAGCAGGCAAACCCAGGTTTTCTTCCAGGATTCTTCTGTGTTCATCAATTTTCTTCATCAATTTAACCCTGTTTCCCAATTTAAAACTAGCCTCCCTAGGGAATAATCCTGCCACCACCATGTTTTACAATAGGGATGGTGTCATTAGGGTAATAATGTGCAGTTTTAATAACGTTTAATTTTGCCCTCACCTTCTTAAGAGTGTGCATCCACTTTCAAATATCTATTTCTTTGTGCTGCTAGGTTTGTGGTTGTGAGGGAACAAAATGTAAAAAATAAAAAAATAAAAAATAGAAGGTGAAAGGGTTGTGAATACTTTTACAAAGTACTGCGTGTAAACAGCATCATTTCCCTGTCGTGCTTGACGAATAAAGTCAATACCCTTACATTTAAAGATTCTGCAGCCTGCATTTTAGTCATGTCATGCATTCCTCAGCAAAGTACAAGAGGGGTGAAAAAAAAAAAAAAGCATCATTCTCCATCAATGCGCAGGGCTTTCCTCGGCTTTCCCCGAGAAAACCACCGCGGACCAGAGGGAAACGAGGAGGAGGAGGAGGAGGCTGCGTGTTCGGTGGGGGGTAAATCCTGCACGTATATTCAATATATATTGTTTTAAAAAATGACAGGCACGAAGCGGGTTGATCTTACCTGTGATGGCTACATTCGCAGCATCAGACGAGTGGCTTGACAGATCAGTGGAGCAGGATCCCTCCGAGCCCAGTACCGCATAGATGACGAGTCCACGTAGCAATACATTTACTACCATATAACTCATGGTGGAAATTAGGACGGGAAAATGAGGGGATTCGTGTCCTGCGAGGGGTTAATTAATTGCAAAACACAGCAGCAGTTAGCAGCCCTAATGTAAAGATAAATATTTTCTTTTAAAATCAGAATAATTATAACTGGAAAAAATAAATGCCGTGTCACGGAAAAAAAAATAGACACCTGTAATAAGGGGGAAAGCTAGCTAACAGGAAAAATTAATTGAAGGAGGGTCAAAAAGGGGAGCTAAGAGCTTCTAATGGTTTCACAGGCTGTTTGAGAGGGGGGCCACCCCATGGCTAATTTTATACATTTAAAAATGTGTATTAGCTTACAAAATCACATGAAGCCTGTAGGAAAGAGCACGCAGTAACTACGACGTTAAAAAAAAAAGCTAAATAAAATAAGCAACACACAAGTAGCGTTTTTTTTAACCGCGGGGCTACAATTAGCAAAAAAAAAGAAAAAAAAGTGGCGGTTTAAATCCTTAGGTTAGAGCTGTGAGTGGGGAAGAAAAACAGTCCGTGTACTTCCACGTACAGCAGTGTACAAAAAACACCGGCATATTCCGGCTCTTCACGTCGAACAAGAAAAACAACAACAAAAAAAAATCCCGGCTGCATCAAATATTATCCATTTCTCCGCTCCTCCTCTCCGCGTAGTCCTTCTCCGAGCTGGATATCGGCCGCACACGACATCCGCCTACTTCCCGAATGAAGTTTTTAAAGTCAGCTCTTCGTGGCTCTCCGTGACACAGTATCCTCCCGTCATGTTATCAGCTGCTGCTCGCTACGCTTCGCCTCGCCGGCTGGCTGATGGGGGACCAGCGGGAGAAGGAAGTCGGTATGCAAAGCGGCTTGACGTGACGAAAAGGACGGGGAGGGGTGAGGGACGGGTGAGGACGGGTGAGGAACTGTAGTTTGCCTCCGAATGCCCTCGCGTGCGGGACACCATCTGACCAGGGGAGACCCTTTTTCCGGGGTGTTTGTACCTGTACGGAGGTGAATTCAGAGCGCCTATCGCCTCCCTGTTTACGCCGGGGGATTTAAGCTAGCGGTGCCCCGTGGGTTTACTTTAGCCACACCACGTAAGAAGCCCCGAAAGCCTCCAGAAACTTAGCGTGGTGTCTTCTTCCACCGTGAAGTGGAGGATGAGCACGTTTTTTTTAGCCGCCTCATTGTTCGCCTCCATCGGCCCATCCAAGTTTTCCTCCCCCGACCGAGCAATCCCATTGGCTGGACTGCCCCGACATGGCAGCGTCTGATTGGTTGCTTCCAACAGCACAGTCTTTTGTCTGTTTTTGAAGATGCTCGGCGCGGAAAACAAAGGGACGTTGTTGATATTGATGGTCAGCGTAGGGTTTATGGATAAGTCCTTTATAAGAGCCTTGGAACATCGTACATAAGCCTCGTGATACAATTCATGATTCATATTACATTAGAATAAAATGTAGAACGATATGACAGGGATTATGACACCCCTTAAAAAAATTACATAATGGGCAAGTAAAATGGCTAAACTTTCACTGTCTTCAGTTTATCAGAAATCAAGAGGTCCAAGATTAGGAACACCAGGATCAGGGGGTCCAAACATTTTGTAACTTGTCAACCCAAGAGTATTCAAGCAGGCAAATAGATTTCTTTACAGAGGAGAAAAGTGTAAATCATGGTAAATCCAAAACTTTAAAATGGTGCATGTTTACCTTATTGAAAGAAAGAGAAATTTGTATTATTCAGGTGCAGCACAAAATCAGTCTACATGTTCTTTCTCTGTCAACCATTTGAGGGGTTTCCTAGAAATCCCAAAATTATTCATACCTAAAAAATTATTCATAAATAAACACGTGAAAAGCTGGTAAGAAGTTATTAAAAAGGGGTTTTTCTCAGATTGATAAGCATGTAAAAATAATATTTACCTGCCATTTTTAATTAAGTGTAAATAAAAAAACACTCCCTTTCAATAATTTAAAATAGATACATTATTCTTTTTTCTAGCAGAAAAAAAATCTAATAATTTTGCAGACTTTTAAGAATATTTAGCAAATATTCTCCAAGTACTGAACATAATCTATCAAAAGCAGGTATCAAACAGTTTTGACAGCATCTTGAATGGCCTAGTGGGGAGTGAAGGCAGGCCTTCGCCATCTGATCCAACAGATAAGCTAATTTAGTTTGGGTCAGGGATGTTCTGGAAGCAAAAGAGGGGTATAATGTGCCTAAATTTACAAAAATTTGAGAGAACTGAAATTCTGAAGGCTTCTCTTTTTCAATGTGTGCAGGTCTGCGTAGCGACTACAAAGCCCTCTGTTTACATTGTGTCACTTTTGTTGCGTGGCATGCTGTTCTGAAGCAGGATACTCCTGAGAAATGGTGTGTACTGGTCTGTCATTCCGTAAATTAAAATGTGCTATTTTGATGCAAATTTGAAGTAAAAGTATTTCCCTTCTTACATTATGTATCATTTTGACTTTTTTTTTTTTAGCTCAAGCATTAGGCAAAGTTAACCAAAGTAAATGCAAAATTCAGTTCTGAAATTATTTCAAAAAGAGTTGAAATAATTTGAAGTTGACACACTGACTAAAAAAAAACCAGATACACATAGTAGTTAAATCAAACCACACTTTTCTCTTTTTTTAGGTCAGTGTTAGATGATAAATGACAAAAAAACTTAGCAAGAAGTGTTTTTAAAAATATTTTTTTATAATTTTATTTAAATTTAGAAGTATACATTTGGTCAATATCAGGGATAATTCATTTAAACTTCTCCATAGGGTTGAGATTAGGCCTTTTGATGAGACAAAACATTCACTTTGTTGTCTTTACACCACTTTGTAACCTTTGGAGCTCTGGAAGTTTGAACTTTCTGGCTGATGTCTTCAGATGCCATTTCAATATTTCTACACGTTTCACTAGCTTCCACTAGCATCTTCACAATGTCTTTCTCTTTTGTTCTGGGGTAATAATTGAATCTCTCTCTTTTTGTGTCTTTTTATTCAGTGTACGTAAACCCCTGGCTTCCACTGTAAGGGCTAAATGAGTTTTTCACAGCACTGTGATTAGAAAAATCTAAGACGATCTGAGTACACAGTGCTTCCCAAGCATCTGCTAAGATCACTGTGCTTGATTCAAATTTCAGAACGAAATCCGTCAGCGATGGCCAGCGTCTGCGTGTTGATGGACAGAAGGCAAGATACCCTGCAATGCAACGAATCGGCCACCAGGAGGGACTGCAGTATGAGTAAATCACCACAGCAGGTACATGTTGCAGGACCAACAGACTTGTGGGGCCCAAAGGAGGAGCATGACTGATAAAAGCGTCCGGCGTGGGAGTGCTAGTAAACAGGTGGCAGATGTAGCAGAACCCAGGCGGGCGAGGGAGGGGGAGAGGAAAGACGAAAGAGAAGAACAGCATAATTTGATACCAGCCTGCAGAGAGGACAGCAGGGGATGAGGGAGGCGGCCAAGAACGAGGGTATATGCTACATGTAGGGCGGGGGGCTCATCTAGAAATGATTGCTGTGAGCTTCCAGCATACACTTGTGCCTGTCCAAATATTTACCTTGTCACACAACCTGATAGAAATATTCAAAGAAGCACAGAGGACTTCAGGTGTGATTACCTTAACCTTTAATTAAAAAAAAAAAAAAAACTTTTTTGCAGCACAAGATTAAATGACAATGACTTCCAAAGAATAAAAATGCCACGATTGATCGTTTATGATTTAAAGAAAATGCTTCACCTCAATGTTTGCACTGAAGGTGCTAAACATCCATAAAGTGTGTCGTAACCCTTCATATATGCAATAAACTGCATGTAGACAGCAGCTTGTACGTTACACAAACAGCACGGTTATTTACAGAGTTCTCCACACAAATTGCCCCATAACCATAATGAAAAAACAAACAAAAAAACACTTAAAATAAATTCTTATTTTAATGTTGTACCATAATCTCACAGAAAAAATAAATAAAAAATCTAATTCAAGTTATTTGTTGGGGGAAATCGTGTATCTTGGGAAATAATTGTTTTATTTTACTTCTCAAAAAATTACAGGTATTGCATTGACATCCCCAACAATTCCTTTAAAACAAATTATAATAAATAAGTCTTTTAATTAAACATCTATAATCTTAACATTTCTTTTGGCCATTTTGAAAACGGGTAAGACAAGAGAACATGCCATTTATGCAAGGACTTAACTGGAGCCATGTGATTTGATCAGATTGGAGTAAAACTGAGCAAAAGTCCCAAATGGACCTGGCAATAACAAAATTAATGATGATTAAAATAACATCTTATGTCAGCTGTTGAGCACAGTTTATTAGGAGTGATGATCTGGACCTGTTTCTCTTTCAAAGTCATTGGAAATCTTGCCAAAAACGAAACATTAAAAAAGACCTAGGAGACTCAACTGAGAATGTACAAAGGACCGTCAATGGATTTTTCAGGCAAAATAATAATCCAGATATGGTCAAAACAAGACCATATGAAACAAAATAAACCTCCTGTAGCATTACAGAACTAAATGAGGATGAAAGAGGGCCCAACCAAGACAGATTGCATGAAAACAAATGCTCTAAAAGCCTCCCCTCTCTCTCTCTCTCTATGCTCCTCAGTATAAACAGCAGGCAATTAAAAAAATGCTGTGAGATTATGCCACTGCAATTAAACAGGAATTCATTTCAAGACTTATTTGTGGCTGGCATTGCAGTTCATGGCTTTTTGCAGGTTTCCATCATCATGCTGGAGCAAACTAAGATGCCAAATCATTCATCGGTAACATAAGGATCTAACAGTTTAATAATAACAAGCAAGCAGGAGCCGCTGGGCTGCATAAATGGCAGGAACTAATTAACACTTCATTAGGTAAGCACGGAGACGCCACTGCCGTTGCGTCTCCTCGCATGCTGCCGTTACGACACAATTACTGCCTCATGCAATTCACCTCAGCTGATTGGGGAACTGCGGCGAGGATCATCTTTCCCTACGGCTTAATGAGGCTGGCTTGGCCTTAGGATTAACTTACATACTGTATGACAACTAATACCATCATAAAGGGACAATACTATTAATAGGGCTAAAGGTGCGTTTGGCTTTTTGCTGGAGCTAGATGAGGTGTGGCCCCCTGGTGTCACTTTTCAATAGTCAGCTTGTGTTCATTGTTGTGCGACGAGAACCGAGCCCGGAACACCCAAGAGTCTTCGTGTCGTTCAGATGGCGGTGGCGAAAAGAAAGATCTGGATGAGCGGTATGACCTTCAGAGTGGAGAGGTCGGCGAGGACGGCCTGCGGTGCGATCGTCAAAGAAAAGGACAAGTCAGACAACCGTCTAACAATCCGTTTTAATATAGACATAAAAAGTTAAGTCAAATATCCGCAGAGGACAGGAGAGCAGCGGGATGATCCGAGATTCCCACCCCTGTCCTTTTGGGTTCACTAGAGGGGGATTAAATTTAGGGACACGATCATGTTTAGAAAGAGGGTTTAAAATTTCAGCACTGGGCCTGAGGCGCTAAATATAAAATAAGGAGTAGTGTGTTATGATGATATCTTCTCTTAAGTAGGGCAGGTGGGAGAATTTGCAAGCAAATAGTGCCCCCTAGAACTTCTGCCCTCCACATAATGCTGCCGCTTGACCCCCGCCGTCATAAAGGGGCGAGGAGGGCAACACTAGCCTGCACATAGGGTTACACTAGCAATGTAAGGCTACACTTGAGACGCTGTAAAAATGGTTGCAAGCACAAATAAAGAGGTTCCGCTACACATGCGTGGGTGTCAGAGGACACGGCGAGTGCTTGTCAATGTGCTGGGTGGGGCAGGGGGTGAGACGGTGAAGCTATTTCTAGCTTTCTGTGAGTGTGCAATCGGGGAAACGGACTCCTCGTTTGAGACGCACCTGAGAACACACAGTTCTAAAAGAGGGAACAGACAAACCTCAGCCGAGGCCAGCGACGTCACCTCCATCAGGTTCTCGGCGCGGAAGGCAAACACCGCAGCTGCAAGGACTGCAGGGTGAAAGAGTCGGCATGATGAGAAAAGAGGGCAGAACGGCACAGTGAAAGACGGGAAAGGTGGAGAATGACGTCAGGAAACGAGAGCGTAGTTGATATGGAAGTAAGAGTTCAGGATGTACCGACCTGCAACCACCTCCAGCGAGTCATACCCGAGGATTCGATCCCAGAGAAGGAGCAGCTGATCGGTGGAAAGGTATCCGGAAAAGGCCCGAACCATCCACTTAAAGGCAATACGCAACCTTAGGAGAAAATATGAGGTCTTCAGTGACACTTTTATGTTTCTGATTGCATCCGCCACCTCTCACGCCAACACTTATGACACACCATGACAGAGAGAAAAATGTAATTCAAGCCATAAACACTAGATGGCAGCAGCTCGTAAGAATCAGAGTGCAATAATCCCATTGCTAACACTGACAACAGTCCTGTGTATTGGATGAATAGGAAGCTTTTTTTTTTTTATCGGATTAAATGGGATTAAAAACAAGAGCATGTCACACCAGATTTCTAAAAATTAAAACCAGGTATTATTTGCCTTTGGTACTTTGCATTGGCGTTTCTCATAAAATTTAAAACGACAAAGAGTAAAGTTTGTGGTTGTGATGGGATAAAAATGTGAAAAACCGAGCTTCTGCAGGCTTCACCATCTCAGATTGAAGACTTTTTAAGACCTTTATAAGGCTATTGTGAAATAAATTTAAGACCTGGAGAAATCACATTCTTTATATAGTTGTGCCTAGATTTTCTTTGCACAAAAAAAGGCAATGTATGGATTAACAACAGAAATGAGTCAGAGGCAAAGACGAATGTCATCCAGACAACTGGCGATAATTTACGCTAGACACAAAAACGCTAGATGGCTAGAAAGCAAAGGTTTATTAGCAGCTGATAAGCGGTAGCCTCAACTGCCTCAAGTTACAGAGCATAATGATGCTTGTGCATGACTCAAGCTTTTGCCTGACAGAAAATTCCCACAAGAAAAACAAATTGCACTGAATATACAAAATATAAAACCCCTGGATGTCATATTTAGGGCCAACTTGAACATTTTCTAATGAATTTAAGATATTTTAAGGCCTTAATCTGAGAAATATAAGACCTTTTAAGGACGCACAGACACCCTGAAAAAAGGTTAATGCTTATTCATAGTACACTATGAATACACTGTATATTATGTACTTGTAATCACAGAGGTGGACGGCAGAGTATTTTAACTCACGGCTGGGCACCGATCTGTCGAAGATGGTAGAAGAGCTGAGGCAGGTGGGTTTGGAGTAGCCTCTCAAACTGCAGGCACAGGGACACTATGCCCTGCAGCAGCACAGAACAACATCAAGTCGGTTCATTCACCTGGTGGAGTGGAGCTTTTAAGACTCGACTTTTACCCAGAAAAAGCTCGTACCGAGAAAGAAGAGGAGATGGAGTGCAGCCTAAAAAAGTAGCGGATGTACATTTCCCGGAAGACGCTGTAGAGTTTGGACGGCTCGTTGTACAAGAAACACAAAGGCGCCACTGAGGAAACATCCACAAATTACAACACACGTGGTTCTACGCTGGACGTTTCGACTTGCATCGAAACAATCGAGTTTGACACGACTCACCATACATAGAAAAGCCATGGAAGGGGATAACACCTGAGTAAATAAAAATGCCAGCTGAGTGAGTTTTCTCTGATTCCATTCAAAAACCTTCATGTCCGAATCTCTCAACGTGAACTCACCGTTTGGAGGATAAACTACAGCATACTCTTCGTCTCCCACTTTCCCTGCAAGGCAGGCACACGGAGGCATTGAATACCTTCAATTAGGAGTACGATCGTTGTTTCAGTGACTAACAACGCGTGTATGAAAATGGTGAGCGATCTCACCGTGTAGGTAGGATTTAGGCGGAGTGGCGCTGTTGTACTTGAAGTGCTCCAGGACGGCGGTGTCCCGTGAGAAACACAACAGGACCTGGAAACAAACAGAGCCAGACTCAAAATTTGAGCTGAACAAGGATTTCAAGTGGAAAATCCACCATTAATATTTGTCCCTCTTGAACCAAAAAAAATCTTCATACTGCTTCTTTCTAAAGAATAATATGCAGCATCCATTCACATTATTAAGGGCCATCTTATGTAATCGGGCGTGGTGACGGTCTTGAGCATCCTCGCTATCTCTTCATAAATAACTCCATTAAACGATGCACCTGGAGGCAGCAAGGATGTATCGAAGTTCACTGAGCTAAGCATCTGGTGGAGAGGAGGTTCGAGAAATGCTCCGTTAATTGGAAAATCTTTCCATGAAGACATGCGGGAATAAGTTAGTTTTCATTTTAGTCAAAGATCTTAAACAGAGAGAAGCTCATCATGCGTTCTGGTTGTCTCCATATTGATTTTAGAGGGTTTTCCTAAGACAGATTTAGCAATTGTTTTGAAGCGTAGATTTTACTCTATGTAAAATTTAGATCTTTACCCAAAGAAACAACAGTGAACTGATTGGATTTGTAGTGTGAAACCTGCTCACAGTAATTTCTTTCCATTTATTTCTCATGGATTCCTAAATTCACAACACACCCACTAATAACTTTCAGGAAGTATGGTTTCTCTGAAGATGACAAGATTCCTACACAGTCTGGAATCATCAAAATTCTGAATTTGACCAAAGTTATTTTTGACTTTCAGCACTTACAAATAATTTCAATCGTCTAACTGATGTAAAACATTAAAAGTTGTTTAATGGTTCTGTGCTTTTGTACAGAATATGTAACCTACTGCTTTTAGTTGCAATAGTGCATAATTGTATCTTTACAATGTTTTTCTTAATATTTTTCAAAAGCAGGGAGATTACATGTGGCACTAATCTGTCTTAAGGAAACCTTCCACATTTTCTCTTGTCATCTCTTAACTAACGTTTTGACATGAAGTGGATTCTTTCACTGCCTAGTGAGTCTGCCGTCAGTCAACACTGACAAGGATGCAGAAGCCTGGTCTTCGACAAACCTTGCCCGTTCATTGGTTTGTCACCAAAGAGCACGGCAAACAAGCAGCTGCCGAGTTAACCTGCTTGGCAAGTGCAGAAACATGTTTATCAGAGGAGCGTCAAAGACAAACAGAGCAGCGACTGACAGAGAAGCTATTGACGCCTGGTTGGAGAGAAAAACAGCAGATAAAAATGACTGTTGTCACACAGAAGGAGTAAACACCCAGGGTGGCCAAACAGGAAGATGCTTACAGTGTTATCTAGTGAAACAACAGAAGAAGAAAAAGAAATGCTAATGTATAAACAATTTTGACGAATAAGAAACACTGAAATCTGTAATAATCTGTAATACTGACTATTACATCAAATTCTATTGTTTAAGTAAAAAAAAAATACTGGACGGATAAATAATGAGATACTGACTGTTTCATAAAGAAGTGAGCTGACCTGATAGAGGAAATCTTCAAACACAAAGTAGTAATCGTCGTTACTGGCGGTGAGTTTGACGTCCTGTTGAAGCAGAGGGTTTTCACACATCTTGTGACACAGAACAACTTTTTGCATCTTTACTGTCACATATATCCTGTACCTTTCAGGTGAGAACAAAAAAAACCCAAAAACACACGGGTAGTAATCTGGTTGCACAAATGTTGCACCCCTTTAAACTATAGAAGTCTTGTCCAAAACCTTCTAAAGGTGATCCCTCAGCATTCAATATTTTTTTTATAACTTTGTAAAAACACCCCAGCTTCATTTGAGGAAAGTCATCCACTAACAGACTTCACTACATTCTTCCACTGTGGTTCCTGATACAAACATCTTTTGGGGACAATGACAGAGTTTAGACCATTACACATTCTGCCAAAAGCCTTCACCGCAAAAAGATACATGCGTATCGTACGAGATAGTTTTGATCCTTTGTAGCCTCCATGCAAGCTACTGTTTTAGTTAAACGACATACACACACTTTGTAATTATTTATGACGCTGTAATGTTTTTTACATCGCCAAAAACTGTCCCATTTCAACAGATGTGTGTACATTTTTCAGTTCCACTGTAAGAAAAGCAGCTCAGACCTAAACCCTGTGAATTTACACACACACGCATAGCAGTAACTTAACGTCCAAGACCGAGTCACTCAGAGGAATGTATTTATGAGAAGAAGAAAAAAGCATCTGCTAAAGGCGTGACTATGTTTCATTCACTCAGAGGAGAATGAGTGTCGACCAGCTCACCTTGTAGATGAGGTTGTCTACCAGCAGGTTGTGTTGGATCACTCCAGCCCTGAGCTGTTCATAGTGCATCATGTCCTGAAAGGGCAAAGACTCAGTAGGTTTTAGTTCTCCAACCATCTACAATAGTCATTTTTGTTCAACTGAAATGAATAGAAACAACTTTTTAATTGAATGGCGATCAAAAAACCCTAACATGTATTCTGCTTTGTATATTTATGTTTTTTGTTGAAAACTCGCACTTCCTCGTACAGACACTACTAAATTACATCCCGTCTGTAAGTGTGATGACAGTCCGGTTAAATCGAGCACGAATAGAGAAGGTATCGTGTTTCCGAGTACATGCTTAGTCTCTAACCTGTCTCCGGTTTTAGACAGCTTTTCACAGACAAGCCAAACGAAGCAATAAAAATGTTCTCAGCGATACTTTCTGAGCTTCCTGACTATGCTCAGCGCTCCAGCTGTGAGAGCAGCGGCGGTGAGCTGAGGGAGGAAACTGTGGACCGCATTAATGACAAAGTTTGAAAAGATTCCTGCTAAAATACCAGACAGTCACATCAGTTGCCAATCCAGAAAAAAAAGAAATTAACGTTGAGATTACTTTTGTTTTAAATTTAGTAGTGATCAGTTTTGAGGATCATGTTGGCACAATCCTTTCAGGTCCTTCCATATTTTGTTGGGCTCTTTTCTCTTCGGCTCTCCTCACTGGTTTTCTGCCAGCTTGATTTAGAGTCTTATGAACTGCTTTTGTTTTGATTTAGTCAGTTTGGTTTTGGATCATTATCCGTCCTAAACACCCAATGACGATTGACTTTCAGCTTCCTGACATAATCCGATTGATTTTTCCTTTACATTTTCGAGGTATTCACTATAGTTCGCGCTGCCAGGTAATCTGATGACGCCAGCTGACCATTCCGGAGAGAAACGTCATCATAGATCCTCCACTGTGGTCATGAGATGATTTTGGACCAGGGTTAAGTGATCTTTTTTTTTTTGTTTGTTTTGAAAATGTAATTCAGTTTTAGTAGCAAATCAGTCAACTGGCGTATTTATTCATAGCCCAGATTTAGGTTAAACATGATTTCTTAATTTTAGCAAAACATTTCTTTTGACTGTAAGTAACATTCACACTTTTTACAAATCTGTGCCCAAAAAGATGTCCTTTTTTTGTTTGTTTGGTTTTTTGGGGGGCTTTTTTACACACACCAAGCAACGTTTGCGACCCTCTTTGATGTGCTTTGCGCTCCAGAGCTCTGACCCAATCAGGCCTCCGATCTCATACGGTATTCTCCAAACCGGGCCCCAGCAGGTTAGCCTGGCCTCTGGTGTTTTGCCACACAGGCAGACGAGCAGAACTGTTTAGGCTAAACCGAGCAAAAGCATTTGATTATCCTAACATTTGTACACAAGGGACGAGCCGAGGCCAGTTAAAATAAACACCACGGCAGCAAACGCACAGATTATCTCGAATTTATCGGTCAGCTGGTGTTATGTGTCATATGTTGGTTTTTAACTTCAAGTTAATGTATCCAACTGGAGATTCAGACAAAAATCTAATGAAAAAAAAGAGGGAAACAGAAGCAGCTGAGAGGAATTTGAGCTGTCGGGAAACAGCTTGGGAAGTGGGGCAGTTGTGCAAGTGACCCGTGAACTTGAGTGTCTGTGCATCTGCTGCCGTACCTGCAGCTGGTTGGTGGAGTTCAGGATGAGGGCCCACAGGTCCGCCCGGAGCCCGGTGGGGCAGCCCCGCCTGCTGTACTGCTGGGCCGCCGCGCTGTCCTGCTCCACTACAACTGCACAGAACGCAAAAAAAAGCCCCAAAAAACGGAAACTTATCGACTCTTTGCGTCAATATGTTAATGCTTAAATGAAAACCTCCTAAAACTTTTCACATTTTTACAAATACAGTATTACACATTTCTTATAGAGCCACATTTGACTGTAATCAAAGCTGTGAATCTTTTGGCGTGCTCCAGTAGACGCTAAGATTTATTATTTGCAAAATAGCTCAGACTTAGATTGGAGGAGGAGCATCTGTAAACGCCGGTTTTTCGGTCTTGCTCCAGATTCTCAGTATATACTTTGACTGGGCCAGTCAAGTACATAAAACCTTATTTGAGTGCAAATTGTAGCCCTGACTGGAAGGTGGATCCACTCTCCACCTTCTGGTAGTTTGTTTCACTTATAACTAGTCCATTTTCATAAATATTAAGACATTTTCACTATATCTTACTGAATAGTTACTTGCAGGTTAGCTTTGTCTTATTTCAAGTGTACAAGGACATTTGCACTAGAAACTACACCAAAAACACTTAGTAAGATTATGGGGAGGGGTAGGGTTTGTCTACTTTCCAGTTGTGTGCAACTTTGCACACAACTTTCCAGTTGTGTGCAAAGTTGCACACAACTGGAAAGTAGACAAACCCTTTTTTCATTTTTCATTTTTCATTTTTCTTGAATTGGAAAGTTCCAATTCAAGAAAAATCTAAATAAGTAACATTTACGTTTGCAGCTGTAATGTGAGTAAATGTGAAATATTTAAGCGGTTGGCGTGGTTTGCTAACATCCTGTGCTTGAACTCCACTCCACTCCAACAGTTTAGCTTGTTATCGCTGCCACATGAACACAACACAGTCTCACTTTAAAGTCAACAGAAAGCGGTTCCTGTTTGACTTGCTCACGGCCCTCCAGCAGCACAGATGGGAAAACGAACATCTGCACATCTCAAATCGGGCTTGTGGGCTTTTACTATTTCACAGCCTGCAAGAGCATAAACACCAGAAATCAAGATCTTAATTTAATTGTGATAGTTGCACAACTTTCTAGAGCCCCTCAGGCACATTTTAATAACTCTTCTGCTTGCTCACTCTTATCCTAAATCTACGCTGTGACAGTAGCCCAAAACACACATCCCTCAGCTTAAGGTGCAGGCCAGTTGTAGCGTAAACTAACACACTCCTCGGCCCCCTAAATTTCCTGTTTGAAGGCACTTAACACTTGGCCTGGAATAGAGGTTGCAGCGCAGAAGTCAAAACAAAGCCAACTGAGGCTGAAGCAGCAAGCGGAGGGTGTGTGGCGCTGTATATAAAAAGCACAGCCTGTGGTTTTAAGGCTATTGATGCTTGATTGGTGTCCATATTAAGCTTTGTGTTTACGCTGGCTTCGTGGCATGGCTTTGAGTGTTGCTCTTACTGATTATGGAACCTGAGAAAAAGATCTGTCAGCGAGAGAAGTAGGGCACTTGTTCCTGCCAAAAAGATGTATATTTTCAGTTTCTATGTGTGTATATGACATGTAATGGGTATTACTGGAGTTTTCCTTGAGATGTTTAAAACAGGCTCAGCTGGAATGAGAATTTTCTCCTTCCAACAAAACTTTTTGTAACTCTGTCATGAGACAGAGAGGTTTTATGACTTTTCTCCATCAATCGTTTCTAGTCCAGTTTTTGACCATTTTCACAGAAAGGCTTTATTTTCTATATTACACCACCTATCCCTCACACTTTAATCATTCAGGCATAAAAACTAAAACTCAAGGAATGGGCAAGAGTCTACAATGAATTAATGGCACATGCTGCTGTGGGAAGGCGTATGGATGGAAAGATGTAATGGACAAATAAAAAAAAGGGAAGAAAGGACACATGGGATTGAGGAAGAGAAGGTACAAAAAAGAAAGCAAGTAAACAAGTAAGGAAGAACTGAAGAAGGGAACGGCACACGCAACATTTAAGCAATGGTATAACGGATAAAGTCTGGAAATACAAAGATTTTCTATATCCTTATTTTCTTTCCCAGAGAAGAAAAAACTAGTTTAGAAAAATTCTAGGATTTCCTAATCTGGAAATCCCAATATTTTCCAGACTAGGAGCTATGAGTTCAGCTGATACCAAAGAACAAAAATTCTGAATTTCTAATGGATTGTTTAAAACTGTAAATATTTAACCCACATCAATAAATTCGGGCTGCATAACAAAACAAAACAAATTAAAAAAAAGCACACACATGTGTCCGCTAACCTTTTTTGCCGATCTGAACATAGTCATTTTCAAACAGGTCTAGAGGAAGGAGAGAGCAGAACAGATTAGATCAGCACCATTATCGGTCTGACTTACAAACACAGACAGCCGAGGCCATTCTATTTAAGGCATGAACGACAAACTGGAACAATGTCAATATCTGGACTTCATGAAGATACTATTTGAGAAATCCCAGACAGCCAACAGAGCAGCACACAGTGATATACAGCCGGTGGGGTTTACTGGTGGGTGTGCCAAGCTGTTCAATGGATAAACAAATAGGATTTCTGTGCCTGCTTCTTATAAGCTACTGAGCGATGAGAGGGAAGGCTTCCCCGCTGTCACGCAACGGATCGAATTGCTGTCGGGTGAAAAATGTTTGTTCGTCGTGGATTCATCGTGCAGACGTGAATCTTTTCGCTTCCTGTAAATACCTGGGTGGACGTGTGCGAGGTCGTCAATCCCCAACTGGCCGGAGCTCAGGTTCAGCTCCGCGTACGCCTGCCTCTGAAAGCAGAAAAGAGAAAAAAAAGGCAGTTTCCAACATTATTTAATCAATTAATTTAATTGTGCCAAAATGCATTTGTAGTTCAGGCAGTGCCTTTTATCCCCAAATGTTATCATTTGCTCTTACATTTAGAAAAGCAAATGCTACTGAGTATTCAAAATTAATTCGGAGAACCCCAATGGCAAAAGTGGACTCCTGCTGCTTCTATGTTGTTATTAATCCGAGGCAGGGAGAATGTTATTCCGACTTCTTGGGTGGTCGCCAGCCTGCTTAATGAATTTGTTAGCTTGCAGACACAAGCTTGCAAAGAGTCTAATTTCCTCTATTTGTAATAAGTAAAGTGGTTCAACTTCAGTTCTTTTTAAAAGGAAAATCAACTCTGCACGGAAAAGAGACCAAGTAGTGTTTAGGATTCAGTTTTAGTTTTAATTCAGTAAAAGTTCTTCATAAAGAGGAAACAGCCCTAAGTAGTCAGAAGGCTCAGCCAATCATGTTCAGTGAGCCTCTAAGATTTCATAGTGTTTCACTCTTAAGCAAATTGTTGTACTCAACTCAAAGTCAAAGAGGCAAACTTAACACCCAATGACTTTTCTTAAAATATTTTTCTAACAACTCTCAGGCATTCAGACTGATCGGTTACCAAGACCAAACATCTCACATAACAACAAGTGACTTTTTTTAAGTTGATTGGAGTGTCAAGGAAATGTTAACTGGTCATTCATGTTTATCCAGCACCTTTCCAGTAATATTGACTGGTCAAAGCACTTCAGACACATGACAGCAAGAAGAAGGAACTGAATCTACAACCTTCACATGAGTGAAGAAAGAAGTCGTGCTCATGCCTTCTTTCTTCTTGATTCAGAGCCACAACATCCGATTCTTCTGAGGGATCAGATCGTTTGACACGGTGTGTGAAAGCGAGCTGCACCAGATGATAATGTGGCAAATGTTGCAATTTTGGTCCCCAATCGAACTAAGACTACCAGATTATCAGGTGTGAAAACAGTGTTGGAGGATGTTATCCAGCTGAAAGGAAACTGGTCTTTTCTGCCATACCATTATAAATACAAACATATTTATAATGTCTGTGGTGCTTCTACTGGAACTTTAAGCTGTGTGCTTTGACCAGACAACACTAACAAACCCTTCAGGTGGCCCTGGGGTCAAGCAAAGGATGGCGGCAAAGGATTTGGCCTTAAAACTTAAGGCCAAATTGACACAGTAGTGGTTCAAATGAAATCAACCATCAGGGCCGACACAGTCACCAGAACTGGCAAGAGCTACAGGATGATCACGGTGGAACACGGATACTTTTTATGCTTATTTATTCAGTAAATGTAAATGTATTACTGTGTAAAAAAAACAAAATCGTTAGAAACATGTAAGAATGTGATATATACCAGCTGTGGAATATCTCGGACGTTGAGGGGAACCTGTATGAGCCCCCAGTGGCTCCGGGCGCTGACGTCCTCGCAGCTGTCATGGTTGGGGTTCCGCAAACTGATCAACACCTGAGATGACAGCAATAAAGCGAAAAGGTACACATTTTCAACGTGACAAAAACAAACCATCAGCAGCAAGAAATGCGATTACCTCGAGGAAGTCTTTGGGTGCATAAACGGGCCTGAAGCGACTTAAGTCTGCAACAAACACAGAAACGACTGCTTTAGATTCTGAGGTCAGAGGAAGAGAGCTTCCATTGTGACGACACGGTTGTAAATTCATTGGCGGAACAGGGAAGGACGGGGCTTAACTTTTGGGATGGAAGCAGGGCATTATCGCAACTCCGTGTGAGAGGTCTGGACAGCTTCTATACTCGCCGCCCACAATGTTTACAGCCAGAGAAGGGGGACATCCTAAATGTTATTATATGTCCCTGAGCTGTGATAGCACTGTTAGGACTAAAAGATTGGCCTGGTCTCTGGAAACGGGCCGGCTTAGAGCAAAAAGGGGAAGGGAAAGAGCTAATAAATCCGGAATTTAACAACAAAGTACACTGTCTTCCGAAAGTGTTCACAACTTTTGAACTTTTTTCACATTACAAATAAAACCTCAGCACATTTGATCAGGTTTTGCAATCAATTTTTTATTATTCCAGTCATGAGTTATTTCAGTTTAATTCTAACTGTTCCGTGAAGGTTTTTGAAGAACGTTAGTGAACAAACGGCATTGAGAAGACCAAGGAAATAAGCCCAGAAAGACTAGAGACTGAGTGAGATAGATGGACAGCTACAATGAAATAGTCCAGATCACAGTATGTCCATGTTCTGGAATGGCCCAGTCAAAGCTCAGAGACAAATACAATTAAGAATAGGCAGCAAGATCTTTAAAAAACAGGCAAAATTTGGTCCCTAGCTAATCACATCCAGTATAGACATATAAAAAAAATAGTGATAAATTTACAGTTTACCCACGATAGACGCAAACAAAGTGAGCTAGCTAGCAACCAGGGGTTTGGTATCAGCTGGTTAGCGGTAGCCGCAACCGCCTTGAGTCACAGAACGAAATGAAGACGTCTGCGTGTGACTCAAACGTTTCCTAGACAGAAAAAAAACTATATAAAATATACAACTTTAAATTCCGCTGCAACAAATTTAAGATCTGCGATTGACTTATTTAAGACTCACATCTGCATTTTTAAACTAATTTAAGACATATTAGGGATTTAATTTTAGATACATGAATTTGAGACTTTTAACAGATGCACAGACACCCTGGACGTCTTTTTACTTAATCACTGTTCATCGCTTTGTGTTGACCTGTCACCTAAAATCCCACTAAAATTTGTATTTGAGGTTTGTATTTATTGAAAATAGTGAAGTAATCTGTTTTACTTTTGCAAGACACCGAACTCTTCCTAAGGCATTTCTGATGTCTGAATATCTTAAGTTTGAGTAAAGAGATAAGAGTCACAATCGATGGACGCGTTCCTCATTAACAAACCAGTTGCTAGAAAAACCTTGGCTGGATAAATATAGCTTGCAAAGCAAACACAGAAGTGGTAGACCTGGTTCAGGGCAACATGGCAAGTTGCTAAGCTGATGCTAAATGCACCAGCCCATGCAGACACATCAACACCAATCTGTCATAGCAGGCAGAGGACTGCAGGGGCCAAAAACCCTGGATAATGTCTGCAGACCTGGTTCATCCGTGCCCATCTCGTTCCACTTGTTGGTGAGCTCCTTCTGCTCGGCTCCGGGCCTCTGCGGGAGCAGGAGAGGGAACGGGGGGGGGGGGGGGGGGGGGGGGGGTTTGCAAAAAAAAAAAAAACCAAAAAGCACAAAACAAAAAACATATATG